>JANHGL010009715.1:51423-62108 GCA_024611195.1 Ceyx melanurus | reverse complement strand
AGGGGGGTTGGACTAGATGATCTTCTAGGTCCCTTCCAGCCCCTAATATCTGTGATTCTGTGATTCTGTGATCTCTGAAGATAGGCAGGGTCTTACTGATCATTGCTTAAGATAGTGGTCTTCAAAGAGCATCAGGTGCTGCAGTAAGTGTGTTAGTGGCTCAGTAGAGAATATGTTTTCCTCCAGCTCAGTCTCAAGCCAATATTTTGGCATAGCATTTGTAAATACTTATGCTGCTGGATGTCCATCTTAAGCAAAGGTCCCTTCTACTCTGAGGATATTAAAGCTTCTGCATCACTATTGATATTTTGAGATACCCAGAACCAGCACAAATTTGAGTAGTGACAAATCAGAATACTATTGAATTAAAAATGTGACATTGCTCATTTTGAAGCCTTCCTTACACTGCAGGGGGGATGGAATATTATTAGGATGTTATGGGAGAGTTTTTATGCAATACAACCCATTGCAAGTATTTAGTGTTCTGGCAGAAAATGACGGAGTGCCAGCCACTGCTAGGGTTACTCCACTATAGCAGTTTGTGACTGAAGTTCTAAAGTGAAATACTTGAAAGTGCTTTGAAATCCTGTGTAGATGAAAGGTGCCATGTGAATGTGTATTCTATTCATCTGGTTATTTGTTCCATTCATGCATATAGTATGCTTCTGTTTTTTCCCTTTGGAGCGTGCTGAGAGTTTGTAACGTTATGTCCCACGTACCTAAAAGGAGATATGAAACAGTAATGATACAACTAGAAGAAAAAAAAACAAAACTAACTAAATCTGCTTTTTAAAAAATCTTGATAACTATAATGTAAAAGTAAACAAAACAAAACTTCTCTAAATTAAAATTGCTGTGGATTAGTTTGTTCTATGTGGGTTATATATACAGCTGCATCTATAATGAAATCACAGTGTGGATGTTATTGTCAGAATGTTTGCACTTATACAAGTATAATCAGTAAACCAGGTGGTTAATCATGTTACAACTTGTTAAAAACAAGACAACTAAACAAACCCACAAAAAAACCCTGAAAACTAGAATCTAATCTTTCTTGCTAGGTTCAAACAATATCAGCAAGATGACTCATATTTCCAACATTATTTGCATGCCTGGTTGAGGGTGAAGGGCAAGCATAAGGAAATTGTATCCAACAGAAGCACTAACTACATTTTTAAAGGCAATTTGTAAAATTGACGTATTCTAATTTAACTTCAGTTTCTGTAACTAAACAAACTGTTCAAGTTCAGCAGTCACAATTCATGGAGTAACCAGGAACTTAAATTCAAAGATAAGCCAGTATTGCAACTTTATTGCTAACAGACACTGACCTTAAGTCATTTAGTGGTACTGCTGTTTCCAAAACATAAGGATTTGGGGCTTTTTGAGAAAACCTTAAGCAAAACTATGTCTGAATTAAAACCAACCAAAACAAAACAACAAAAATAAATAAACAAAAAAACCCCACCCCAAAAGCAAACGAAAAAAACAACAAACCACACTACAACATTTTTTTTTAATATATTTCAGAAATATACTCATTCAAATAAAATGTAGTTTTAAAAACCTTTCCATAGTACTATTTTTTTCCCGACATTTCAAATCTAACATTCTAATGCCTTAACACATCCTCATTTTAAAAACATAATATCAACAGTAGTTATCCACTGTTGTCATGTACTACTGTATTGTTACTAACAGTAGATACCTTACTGTTGTGATGTACTACTGTGTTGTTATTTCATACTGGAAGTGTGATTTTAAAACATCTCGGGAGTTTTCCTTTACTTATGTTGCTTAAATACAGCCCTTAATTCTACATCTGGCAAATTTACTGTAACCCAAACCAAGCCTCAGGAAGATTAAGTAGTCAGGTGAGAGGTGGCCCATCAACAGTTGCAGTCCCCCTGTGCTGTACTTGATCTGTTCACCTACCAATTTCAGTGCATTTTTCATTCTCTGCATTCTAGTCTCTTTGTCCTGAGAAGGTGTCTGAATTAAGTGTGTGTCTTATCTTTTACTCACTTGAGTCTGTGCTTTTGAATCAGTAACTTGAACATTTCTGTGTTAATGCAAATGAGCACAGCTGGACCTTGGTGAAACAGGGAATGACAGTCTGGTTTGTTTATTCTTTTACCTGGTAGTATTTTAAAGACAATATTGCAAGTCATTATTGCAAATTTTTCGACGTAGTAAGAGTTACAGATAGTAATGGTTTGAAGATGAGCCTCAGAGCCAAAAAATATTCAAACAGGCGTGTAAAATATTCTGGTAGTATCTCCTTTTTTTAATTTCCCTTCTGCTTGTTTTCAGTTAGCACATTGTGTATCTTGTTTGTGCAAGTTTCAGTATGCAATATTTATCTTTTTGTCTTTGTGACCAATGAAAATCTTTTAAATCATTTTATGACTTATCAGTACTCCAGTATACATCTGTTCATGTTTTGAAGTGCCAAGAGTTTGTGTGAAAAGTTAACTATTGTTCTTCCAGAGTCCTGTTCTTCATATCATGGTAGTAGTATGGGAGATGATGATATTAACATGTGGTCAGGAGCAACAGATGGACTGCTGAGCCAACATCTTGCAGAAAGTGGAGTTGAAATAGATCCTGAAAATGAAGAACTCATTCTGAATATTAGTTCTCGACTACAGGCAGCTGTTGAAAAGCTTCTGGAAGCTATTAATGAAACATCAAATCAGGTAGGGTAATCTAATAGTGAAACATCTTGAATTTTGTATCTTGATTTTTTTTTCTCATGAATGTGTTTTTTATAAGCCTAAAACCTGTACGCTCATTTTGAAAGCTGAAACAATACTTCAGGTGCCTACACCCAAAAAAAGTCTGCTTCAGCATGACTTTATCATTAATTTAAATATATCAGTAGAATTCTGCTTTGGACTGAACAGGAAGCCTGAATTTGGGCATGTTTGTCAGTTTAGGGCACTCTTTCATTGCTCATATGGGTCATCTGCATTCTGCTGCAATCCAGAGATGAGACAGGAGGTGTCAGGGCACATTGAGCTGGCCCTTGTGAAGAGGGCGGATTAAGGGGAACTGTGCCCAGTTCTCTTGGCAAACATTATACTCAACTCACTGGCCAGAAGGGTGGAGCTCTCTTACTGTCTCTTCCAACTATGGCCAGTTAAGCACAAACCCCCTTGCTATCAGAAAAGAAGTCTGCACTCCAGCTCTCCATTCTTTATGTGAGGTATGTGATTCATGAATAGCCTACAAAAAGAGACAGTGTATGGGTGCTTTTTCTGTTTGCAGTAGGAGGACTTTGCACAGTGGGTTGTTGCTCTCAGGAGTACTTCCCTGATACTGAAAAGGGAGCTTATATCTTGCTTAGTGAAGTCAAACTATACTGCTTCTATCACATGCTTTTCTTTTATATTTGAAGTTATCATAGTAGTACTTTATATTGCACTGTAAATTTTCGAGCACTCTTGAAGAACTTATTCTTTAGAGGGGACTATTTCATCTATTTGTAACTAGGATTTAAAGGATACAGACTAATATGCTACAGACCCATCTATTAGTTAATCTAGTAATGATATTACTTAGAAAGTCATTGGTTTCTTGTTTCTAAGTGTAAATTGTATAGATTGTAAATACTGGATGTGAAGGAGAAAAAATCTATGAGCTGTCTATAAAAGTTTTAAGCATTTAAGTATTTACTGCTTTTGAAAAAAATACTTCAAACATGAAGTTGATACTACTTTTTTTTTGTTGTTGTTAATAAGATTAAAAACTAATTTGTGACTTACTAAAGTTAAAAGTAAGTTAAATACAAATTCAGCATACCCTTCTCTTGTTTACAGACTTTCAAACCTGACGTGCAGTTTGAATCTTTTCAGGCAGGGCATATAGTGGGTGTATTGAATCAAATTCCACCTGCTGGTGTAATGTATAGGTAAATAAACCAGGCCACTCCCTTGAACTCTTTCGATTGGGAGATGCCAACAGGAAGCCTTTAAACTATCAGAATTTGAGAAAGTTCTTCCTGTTGAATTAACTCCAAGAACAAGAATGAAGACAGATAATGTCTCATTTGTATTCCTCTTTCATTTGCTGTAGTGGAGGTGGAAAATAGTTTTTAGTTTCTGTTCTGCTCTGGCTCACCTGCTGCAGCACACTGCTCGCTGCAGGTGAAATGAAATCATGCTTCCTTGCCTTGGAAATTACCTGCAGCTCCTATGGGAGGACTTCTGCTTTTTCCTGTGAAACTTCTCTAAGAAGGATTTTTATGAAGTTTCCTTGTGCCCCTCTCTATTTTGGACTAATCTTTTCCTGAATTACTCTGCTTGAGAACGTGATCTGAGGCTTCTTGATGAATCTGAGGAGGTTGGTCACCCAGTGCTAATATGTGTGTTCAGACTGTTACGAATTCCTGTTAGAAATTTCTAAAGCCAGCTTAGCACATAATGCACTTGGGACAGTTGAGAAGACGACAACGGTGATATTTTTGGAATGGATTCTTACAGCACTTACTGGGCATCTAATCTGTTTAGTGGTTTGTGGACTGAAAGCCAAGAAGAAGATGCATATGAGATTGAATCTCGTGTACCTCTACCATATCCTTTTCCTCTCACTGAACACTTGGATGATAATAATTCTGTAGTTATAAATACTTCAATTTTTCACTTCAGCCACAAAAAAAATGGACACATTTTAAAAGTTGTCTCTAAAATCTCCTTGCCTACACCTCCCTATTCAGTAAGTATAAAAATTTTTAAAAATTATTTTAAGCCATCTTAAATAGAAGAGAATGCAGTGAAAAAAAATATAAACTGTTCTCTATCATTGTTATGTACTGCTGACAGGGTTTTTTTTTCCCTATACAATTTTTAATGGACACTGGAAAAGCTTTAATTATGCAATTCTCTGTGTTAATTTCTAACAAAAGAAATTAGCAGATGCAGCAACATACTTAATGACAGAGATTTGAGAACTCTTTTTAAAGCATTTCAGTGTTACTTATGACATTTTTCTCACCACAAAAAAAAAAATAAATTGGCAGGGGCCATAGTTTACAGCTTTCAGGCATTGACTAGTAACTTTAACTAGCACAAGCTTGCTAATGGCTTCCAGTGATCCCATGAAGAAATCTTTGGTTTTGAAAAATCATGTTTGTAATTCTTGTTTTTTCCTCATATTTTTAATAATAACTTGAGTTGTTATTACTAAAGAGTACTAGAGAATAAGGTGGTATTTTTAGTTTTAGTTGGAATAATTTGATGCATTTAAGGAAGGCATTTTTATGGTTGTGTATGTACAGTAAACCTATTGTGTTTCCCCTTTCATCTGAGATGGGTCTTTCATTATGCACTTCAAAATGTTAGAATAAAGTAAGAATATGTCTTTTAAAATGTGTATATTCAGCTGCAGTATTTGTACATTTCTTTAACTCCCATCAGAATAAATACTTCACATTAATGATGTCCATCTAAAAAGGAATGCTGTAGAAAGAAATTAAGTATTTAAATTCAGTGTATTAAAGAAGAGAATGTATTGATTATTCAGCCATACTTTTCAAAGTGTAAGTTTACTTACAGGTGAATAATTTTCTGTGCCATGATCTGTGAAATATTCCTAACCCATTTTTCTGAGATTTTAAAGCAAGCCATTCATACTCACAAATTTAGCCGCAGATGGTGAGAGCTTTATTTTTGAAGAAACTGAGGGAAAGAATATGTTTATAGAAAAGGTAGCAAAGCCACAGATGTTACTATCTCACAAATATCTGCCAATATCCATAATATCAGAAGAAAAAAAGGAAAAAGAGGAGGATCAGCAGCTGAGTGATTTCCTTTTCTGATGTTTCTCTTAATCAAAATACATTGTCTTATTTTAAATACAAGCTACACAGAGAACTCGTGCCTGGTTTAGCTTTGACAGTTTGTATTTGTGTCCCGCTAAGAGGTGGATGTGGGCTGTAAATATTGACAGTTGAGTAGTGATTTTTTTGGTAATTGACTGTAGTTTGCTGTTATTTTCGATGAAAATTTTGTGTAGTTAAAACTATTATCTTTGGAGTAGTGTTCCTTCTTCACTACTTAGCTCTTGTTATTTTAATTTTAATTCCTTTTGAAGTTGTCTCTTTGCATGTGTGTAAGCTGGACAGTTAGGATGCAATGTTTTACATACAGTCCTGGCTTTCCAGTAGTTTAAGCAAGTGAATTAGTGAGATTGCACAACATCTCTGCAAGCACACATGAAATATTAACCCATGAGACAAGCAGAGAAGAAGAAAAAAGCCCTCAGTAATTCTGTTAGGTTGAAACAGTTGGAGGAAGCATTGTTTTACTGCCTTGTTGATTGAAAAGTGTGATATATTCAAAATTCATGTTCTCCTGGTGTTCTAAATTATTTTAATCTCAAGGAGAAAGAGATGAAGCAGCTTGTGTCAACTTCCACAATGCTTCTTTGCCTTTCTAAGCACATAATGGATGATGGCTTACTCATTTTTAGTTCAAAACTCACATCTAATAATAAAGGTGAATCTAATGTAAACTAATAAACCAGGAATTAACGGAACAAAGTTAGACAGATTGTCATTGAGTTCACTGTACTAACAAAGCCTGTTTGCTTAGACTTTTGTGCTGAGCCTATCTTCATATTGTTTTCTGTGAGTGGGTGTTTAGTAATGTTATTCTCAATGTCCAGTGAGACTTCTCATCACACTGTAACGCAATTATTAATTAAATAGAAACAGGAGAGTTATCAGAAAACTTCTGTTTTTTCTAACTTATGTTATTTTTTCCTGTGATAGCTTGAACATGCTAAAATTACTCAGACAGAACTCATGAGAGAGTGCTTCAGAAAGCAGCAAGAGGCCACAGAATTTATCAAATATCAGGAAGAACTACAAGAGCGTCTTCATGAAGAAATCAGAGCCAGAGAGCAGCTGGCTTTGGAGCTTAGTAAAGCTGAAGGTGAGTATCTTTTTTGGTGAGTTGTTGAACTTTGCACTCACATACTTATTAATTGGCTAAAGGAACTGCAAATTAGAGTAACTTTGCAAATTTTGGAATGTTATCAGCCTTCTGGATAGCTATGAACAAGATGACCTCTGAAGGTCCCTTCCAACATCAATTACTTTGCGGTTCTGTTTCCCAACTTTGTCTCACTTATTACTGTCTGACTTAGTAAAAAAAATAGGTTGGATATGTGATGTTATCTTAAAGTTCATATATTTCATCATAACATGTATGCTTATGCAGGCAAGCTTAAATACAATTCTAACTTCTCATCACACTGTAAAGCAACTGTTCATTAATTAGAAATAGAGTTACAAGAAAACTTCTGTTTTTTTTCTAACTTCTGTCATTTTTTCCTGTGATAGCTTGAACATGTTAAAATTACTCAGAACTCATGCGAGAGTGCTTCAGAAAGCAGCAAGAGGCCACAGAATTTATCAAATATCAGGAAGAACTACAAGAAGTTCTAACAACTTAGGATCATAAATAGCTGAGACTGAAAGGCACCTCTGGAGATCATTTATTCCAACCCCCTGCTCAAAAAACAGGGTCAGGTAGAACAGGTTGTCCAGGACTGTGTCCAATCAAGTTTTGAATGTTCACAACCTTTCTGGGCAGTCTCTTTCAGTGTCAGACCACTGTCAAAAAGGGAAGAAGAAACTTTTTTTTTTTTTGTATGTTGAAATGCAGTTTCCCATATTTCAGTTTGTGCCTGTTGTTTCTTTTTCTTGACTTAGATCCACACAAACATGGATAAAAGATCCTTCACTCTGAATTTGATGATAACAGTGAGGATATGTTTCAGTTTGCACCCTATTTGAAGAGTTCTTAAGGGAATTTGCAATTGTATTAAGGAAACAATACAAAATTGTAAGGTGCTACAACAGGGGATATCTAATAATCTTTCCTGACATCAAAAAAAATGGGTTCAAATCTGACAGACACAAACCTTTGGACTTAGCTTCATTGTTTCAATAGCTGAATGTTTTGTTTCCAGGCAGCATTTCTACCATTATCTGTTTGTAATTAGCATCTGAAAAAGCTGCAAAAACCACCAGCTGTGTATGTAGGATCTCTGTAGCAGTAAGCAGAAAGATATTTCAGTTCTGAAGCTGAGCAGATTTCTCTGTTTCAAAGTAGGCGTGTAAAGTTTTATAGCCAAATGATACACCTGGGGAATGCTACTTTGCCAGTTTTTATCTTCTTTTTACATAGGCAGACAGTCCAAATGAGTTCATGCACTATTAATATCTTGAGCACACCTAACCTGAAAATAAGTGCAGGTTTCTAAGCATGGGTCTAAAATGTGGTGCAAGGGACAGTTGGTAACCTGTCAGTTCAGACAGCATAAAAATTGTGTGTCCTCAGCACCAGTATTGACCTCAGCATTTCAATGGATTTATCAAAATTAGAAAGGAGTGAAAATTATTTCATGGGGAATAGTTTAAAATCTGGAAAAGGCATTATTGACAAATCTTGTTTGGAACACAACATGCAAAAAGGTAAAATCTTCTATCAAAATATAGATGACCTAGGAATTTATATTCTTGAACAGACAGTTACAAAACTGTTTAGTATTGATGAATTTCAGCATGTAGGTAGCTTTTATGTCTGTTGCCACTTGTTCTCCTTGGTTGTGAGTAGTTCTGGAATAGGAGACAGAATTTGAGGTTAGTTTTAGCCATTGCTAGACATATCACAGAGTTGAACTTTTAATGTAGATGCAGATATATGTCACATATAGGGAATTAATTCAGCCTTTTGCAGGAATTCCACTAATTTGTACTTCTTCATGCTTTAAAGAGTAAGTTAATTCACTGAATCCCTGAATGAATTCAGTCTTTTTTTTCCTCCCTTTTTACTCTGAACTTCTGAAATTAATGTGCTTCTACATGACAGTCAGCTATAACAAAACAAATGTTCCATAGAACTTTTTTATTTCATTTCTTCTGCTCATTGAACTGAGTTGTGAGCATGCTATGACAAAGCCATGCTACATTCTCCTATCAAATTCCTTGGATAGGTATACAGAACAGTGTTGTAATTCATTATGCATCTGAGATACCCTGTCTTCTCTCAAGACAAAATGTGTCATTTTTTATCATTTTTTTCTTATCACAAAAACTGCTATGTCTGAGACATTTTCAAACCTCTAGTTTTTTAACTATAATAAATGACTTGCTTAATGTGATAGAAAAGACAATGCCCATTTGTTCACCGAACTCTGACAACTCTCATGACATCTCTTTACAAAAAAAAAAAAAAAGAAAAAAAAAGAAAAAAAGGCAGGACTAAATATCGTAACATATGATCTTAGCAGACTACTTTTTCATTGTTCATTCCTTTTTGGTAGAGGTGTACACACCGTTTAACCTGGGAATGCCCTCAGTCTGTTGAAGTTGTGAACATTATAAACAGCATTTCATATGGTAGAAACAGTTACTAGAATTTACATTGTCTCGAATTTTTGAAATGCTGTTAATGATGGTTCTAGTTCAGTATTTTTTGTTTCAACAGCTAGTCCTTCTATGAAAGTGTGTTCTCTGTGAATCCAAGTGTGGAAAAAAAGATAGGTCAGCAGTGTGTGATTGATATGCATGAGGACCATGCCTGTGTTTCTCAGACTGTATATGTAAAGACTGCTAGTTAATTCCCTCTTATATGGAACCAAGTGCTCACAGTGGTTTTGATTAGTCTACATTGATAATAAATAAAAAACCTCTTCAGTTTTCTTATATTCTCAATCCAGGGTAAAATCCATTTTAATATTGACTCAAGTATAGATTTACACTGAAAGTACATTCAGTGTTTAAAATAGCTTGATACTGAAAAAATGCTACTTAGATTCTGTGGGTTTACTAAGCAGAAACCTGTGAGATAGGTGTGTGTGACCAACTGAGGAAGCTTAGACACTGTATGACTAATGTCCTATCTGTTTTTGGAACCATTGGTATTCAACATGACAAAACACATCTTACCATGGAAATCTGCATTACCTGTTTAGTATCTTCTGTCACTTGGTAAAATGCCTTTTTGTGTTCTGTGGTAAAATGCTTCTGATTCACTGATGTGAATCTGCTGAAACCAGTACCATGACAGGATCTCAGTTCATTCTGGACAGCCCTCAAGGAAATTTATTGGTTTTTTCCTAAGTCTTTAGCTTTGTGCTCACTTCTGCATCATTCCAAGATGGTGCCATTTGTTACATCTGTAATATAATTCATAAGGCTAAAATAGCACTGCCCCTTGATGCCTAGAAAAACTACTTCACGGAAATTCTCTGTTAAAATATCATTAATTGTCTGTGCTACAATTGTGCATTAATAGTAAATACATTAAATGGCTTTTGAAATGTTAGCTGTTGTTAAAGGGCTTTTTCAAGCGATTCAGGTGCTAAACATAGGAAGCAGTTTTGGTGCCTTACAATGTTGGAAGCATCTATATTGTACCTGACCTACAGGAGAGCCATGATCTTGCAGAAACTGTTGTTTGAGGTCTGACAAATGTCTTGAGGCACCTAAAATGGCACCTGGAACCTGAAATTACTTGAAATTTCCATTTTCTCCCATGTTTATTACACACTTATTTTTTCTCACCTTTCAAGTTTATGTTTGCTCCAGAAGTCTTGCATTACAGAATCACAGAATCACAGATATTAGGGGCTGGAAGGGACCTAGAAGATCATCTAGTCCAACCCCCCTGCCT
>JANHGL010009715.1:33462-45490 GCA_024611195.1 Ceyx melanurus | reverse complement strand
TCCAGAGCTCTGTCACCCTCACTGAGAAAAAGTTCTT
The DNA here is from genome assembly GCA_024611195.1 of Ceyx melanurus. NCBI lineage: Eukaryota > Metazoa > Chordata > Aves > Coraciiformes > Alcedinidae > Ceyx > Ceyx melanurus. The sequence goes on along the minus strand of JANHGL010009715.1, from coordinate 45,453 downwards.
CCTTCTGTTGACCCTAAACCTCTTGTGCTCCAACTTGCTCCCTTTGCCTCTTGTCCTGTTATTGGAAGACATTGAGAAGAGTGTGGCTCCATCCTCTCTACACTCACCCTTAACATATTTATACACACTGATGAGGTCCCCCTTCAGTCTCTTCTTCTCCAGGCTAATATACTTTATTTAGATAGGTTTTAAATCGAGTGGTGTATCCACATAATTTCTTTGCTTTCAGGAGCAAGCAATTGACCGAGAACATGAGAGAGATGTGTTCCAGCAAGAGATACAGAAGCTGGAACAGCAGCTTAAGGTTCCACAAAGGAGTCAGCCTGTCAATGAACATCAGACCAGAGAGGTAACACATTTTATTGCTTGTGGTCAATGAATATGAATGACAAGTTGAGGTAAAATATTGTAATGAAACTATTTTATGGTATACCCAACATGTATCCATTTACAAGCCAGGAAAGTAAAACCCCTTAGATGAATTGTAAGATGTTGGGCAAAAGTGGTGAAAATGTGTTTTAGGTTGGTATTTTTTTAAGGCTAGTTGTACTAGACGTATGGAAACTTCATAACTTTCAAAATGGCTCTTTCACAGAAATTAATTCAGAAAACCCACTGTTTTCAAAAGCATGTGGAAACACTAAGGACTAATTTGGCCATTTCACAGGTTTGTGTTTGCTATAAACATGTTGGTTTGTGTTTGCTATGAACAGCACAGGTAGGCAGTTGAAGGGCTGAGCTGCCAAGGTTTAGCACCCAACTTGTATCAGTGCTCTTCGTGTACCCTTGAACCTCCCTAGTGAGTCTGTCTCCACTGAAACAAATGCAGTGGCTGTAGAACAGCAGCCCAAAGGAGCCACAGAGAACTCTTAGATCCAGCAACATCAAACGGAGCAGTACAACTGCCATATATTCTGAAGCTTTTGCATGTTTTGTTTGATGACCTATTAATTTATTAAATTGCATTTTATTTTTGGTGGGTTTTCTTGTGTCCTGCTCTTCAAGCAAGGCCAGTATTTTTACATTCTTTTCTTGCATGAATTTCGGTAGTAAATGTCTCTTATTAAGTTGCACTGCTATTTTCAAGTCAAACTTTTTACTGAGGTAGTTACATTATAGCTGTAATTAAATTCTTAAATATTAGCAGTATTTACTATTCTTTATAGTTTAGGGTCATAGAGAGTAATAGGACAAACTGATACATGAGATGTAAATTTGCTTATAATGTTCAGATATAGAAGTATATTTCATTGATTATTTTTAATATATTTTAATACAAAGGTTTATAAGAAATCTTACACTCAGAATATTCAGTCAGTACTTTGTGAAATGTCATCAGTCTCTGTGAGCAATGAGTCTTTGGAATTAACTGGGTATGTGTTAACCAACATACAGAGCAATTCTGCGTCTGTTTCCTTCTATTGTTATCTGAATGCTTACTTGTCTCCTGTTGACATGTTCCACGGGTGGGGGAGACAGCAGAATTAGTTCTCTGGAATCCAGGAAATCATTTTGAGGTCATATCATTATGTGTCTGTTCATAAGCTGGGAGATGGGTAGGATGCAGATTCCTGGTTAAAATTCTCATGTTTGGGGGAAAAAAAAAAAGAAAAAAAAAAAGAAAAAAATAACTTGCCTCCTAAGAAAAACTTTCAAATTTATAGCATAATAAAAAAATACCCTATTTTTCTGTACAGAATCTATATGCAGAAATCATCCTGATGCTTATAAACGTATGTGAATACTCTTTTAAGTTGACAGATATGCTACAATGAAAATGTAAATGAAAACCAGCTACAACTGTGATTAAAATTTTGAGAGTTGTATTAGAATTTTTTAATTAGAACTTTTAGTAGATAGAAAGATGGACACTAAGATACTGTCTGCAAGTACCACGGATGTAGCAGCTATTTTAGAGCTGGGCAGTGTTGAATGTAATACAGTACAAATTATAGACAGTCAATAGTGTATTCAATATACATTTCATTTTTATCAAATGAAGCACATAGTCTTACTATATAGTCTATTTTGATGTCACAGTGTAACTTGGAATATTTCACAAATATATATTTTATCATTGTGTTACACTTTCATGATATAGCTTCTTTGTTTTTCATAGTTGCTTGGTTTTTGAAATGCTCTTCTGTTTTAAATGAATGCCATGAATATTTTCTGTTGATCACTTCTTTTTTACTGTTGTTTCATCTTACTCTGTCAACTTACTCCAGGGAGGGTTGGCATAAAGAGTCTGCTCTAGACTTGATTTTTCTTTTTCAATTTCACTCTCAGGACTATTCTGTGGTCACTTCTGACTTTGATGTTTACTTATGGATGGATAACGTCAATAATACCATCCTGTCAGCTTTATATTCTGGTCCTCTTCTCTCCTATCTATTGAAATGCTTTGAGTCTTCTACCTTTTGGCCACACCATAACTTCCTAATTGTAAATACTGAAACCGGTTTCTTGAGTGGGACAAACATTACTTTCCATGTCTCTTGCTCGATTGCTCAGTATAACTGAGGACTTAAGTCTGTGCATCAGGCCTAATACCGTGGATTTGTCTTTCTTATCTGTAATTTTGATTAATCATTTCTGAAATACTGGTAGGACTGGGATCAGTCCTATTTCTACTACTTCAGTTGCTCTTAATATATTATTTCTGAGCCACAAACTTCTGAACTACTGAGATTCAAAATGCTTTATTTGGATTCTTTGTCCCCAATAAAAAGTGACATTTTATCATCCATCACATCTGTTTGGTTCCATTTAACAAACCCAACAAGAAACCAAAACATCCTGCTTCTCAAGACTGAAGTATAGCAATTCTCTTTAATATAAAAGACCCAGAGAGTTTTAGGATATGCCTATATGTCACTAGTCAATATCTTATTTTTAATAATTTTGTCACAGATTTTTAGAACTATAGATTTTTATTCCTCGAAGATGCTTATAGCATTTTGACCTTAGGGTCAAACGTTTCATCTGTAGATATTAAAGGTATCTTCAGGGACTTGTGTCCTGCTGTGCTACTTGCTTTTAAGTGACTAGAGATTCTGAAGGCTTCAGAAGAGGGTCATTTCTAGAGAGTAGGTGATGTAGCACAGAACACGACTTCTTTAAAAATGATGTTTATATTTGTTGGATGTAACACCACAGTAGCCTAACTTTACATTCTGTTTCACCTAAAGACTAGGAATTTCATTACAAAAAAAAAAAAAGGGATATTTTTTCTTTGTCAAAAATGAGTGCTGTTGCTATTGCTAGCAAACCCTTCCAATCTAGTACAGTGTGTTAATCATCTTGCGATGTTGTCATCAGGTTGAACAGTTAACAAATCATCTAAAAGAAAAAACAGACAAATGCAGCGAACTTTTGCTCTCTAAGGAGCAACTTCAGAGAGATATACAAGAACAAAATGAAGAAATTGAGAAACTAGAATGCAGGATAAGAGAACTGGAACAAGCCTTAATCATCAGTGCAGACAACTTGCAAAAGGTATTACTTGGTCTACAATGATCATGTATCTACTGCTTTTTTATTTTCTTAAGAAAACAGTGCATCTTCTTTATATGATTCTATGATTTGTTTATAATTAATATTACTTCTCTTAAAAGGTGGAGGAAAGGAAACAGTTTGCCACCATCACAGTGAAGGGAGAATTGCCTCTTGAAGTTCAACTACAAGCTGAACGAGAAGCTGTGGACAGAAAGGAAAAGGAGGTAAAATACCTGTGAAATGTTTCCACTGATATTTTGGTTTGTTGGTTTTTGTTTTCAGTTGAGTTTAGTGAACTGTACAGATGAAATTTTTTTAACAGAGAGACAGCAGTACAAATCCCTTTGAAATTCTCATGTGAACCATGGTAATTCTTCTTCCTATGTTAATGCTTATGACTGACAAGTGTTTCTGGAATCAAAATTCAGCCCAATTAAGAAAAATTCTGTAGTGCTTTCAGCTGATTTTTAGTGGGGTTTGAAATTCCACTTGATTTAAAGACTCAGAATGTCATTAAGACATTCTTTTGTTAGTGCATACCAAACCAGTTTACTGTAGATACCGCACTTGAAAATGATCACATTTCATTTTCAGTGTGGTTGTCTACTCCTTTTCCACTTTTTTTTTTGGTTTTGGTTTTGTTTTGTTTTTGTTTTTTCCCTGAACATAGGTCACAAACCTTGAGGAACAGCTGGAGCAGTTTCGAGAGGAGCTAGAAAATAAAAATGAAGAAGTTCAACAATTGCACATGCAACTAGAGATTCAGAAAAAGGAATCCACTACACGCTTGCAAGAACTTGAACAAGAGAACAAATTATTTAAGGTAATTGTGTAAGAGAGAAACCTAGAGCTTTGTTTGCCCTTCTACCCAGAAACAAATTACTGGTAAAGCCAGGATGCCAAATTCTTTCACAAGCATTCCACAGCTGAACTTGAAAAGTATTAAAACCCTTATATAATTGCTTCTATTTCCATTAATTTTTTTTAATTCCTATGACTTAAATACTCATTCTGATAAAATATGTAGAAAATGTTATGTGCAACTGTAATGTGGATTTGGGGTTTTTGGTTTGGTTTTTCTTTTTTTTTGTTGTTCTTTTTTTTTTGTTTTGTTTTGTTTTGTTTTTTTGGTAGACTGAAATGGAACTACTGGGACTTGCTCTCCAGAAGTCTGAAGATGCCACCATAAAGGACCATCATTTAGTGGCTGGGAGGCTCTCTCACATCATGCAAGAAAAAGAGCAGGAAATGGAACATCTACATGAACAAATAGCAAAATTACAACAGCAGCTTGAAGTCACAACTGACAACAAAGTACATACTTTTGAAATCTTTTTCTGAGCCCTACATTGTGTTGAGAGCTGTTGAAAGAAAAAAAAAACCAACAAAACAACAATAAATCCCCTGTACTCACAACAATGACATTATCTTATAGTGCTGCCTTAATTTAAAAAATGCAGATGTTTCCATTTCAAGCAACTCTTTAATATTAATCTGGTTTTCCTCTTTTCTCTTTTTCTTTTTTTTTTTTTTTTATGAGCGATACTTCTTGCTTGCCTTTTCTAACTCTGCATTATTTCTGCTTGAGTTTTTGTCTTAAGTTCTTAATTCCTTATTGCTCTAATAATTCTGAACATTTAATAGTATGTAGGTAGCTGAGTTCAATGTCAACATTCATTCTACCATCTTCCCTATGCAGTGACTTAATTTCAGTGTTATGTTTCACTGACACCTGCTGGATCATGTTCGATTTTTTTTTTTTTTTTAGTAGTTGAACTTCTGTGCTCTCTGAGCTTGTATAAATAGTTTGTCATCACACCAGTGTTACTAACACCTTGAATACAATTTGAAGCGTGGTGGATGTGCATACAAAATAATATGTTTTATTAGAAATGGAGAGCAAGAAAGAAGAAAGTAGATTAATCTTTCCTGTATTTACTGAGATTTAACACCTGTACCTTCTTGTTATTTTTCGATTACAGTTTTTTTGTGGTAATGAGCTTCATCTTCTGCACTACTTCCATTTTATACAGATAAATCAACAGAAATACTTTGCATTGATGTGACAGCAGAAGCAGGCTTTCAGGCTCACTTTGTTTATAAAAAAAAAGTGTTTTTTTTTTCAGTGGATGAATTTTCAATTCTGACCATTTAAAATGTGAAAACCTATTAGGCATAAGCTTTAATTTTAATAAGCAAGTGTTATTCAGTAAGGTAAGGAGTTCTGTTACCCCTCAATAGATGATGAAGATTTAGAGTAATATTCTACTAGGTTATATTGAATCCATTAAAATAGAGCTCCAACTGAGATGGATAATTTCACTGAGTTTTTGTGTACAAAATTTGGTTACAATAAACCTGAGTGAATAATGAACTATGAACTGGATTTAGGAAAGATCATACTTTAGGAATCCAAAATTCCTGCTTTATACAATCATCACAGTAATACACTTAAATTTCTTGCCTTGAGAGAATTACCCAGGATTAAGATACAGTTAATTTTTACGATTGGTTCTTCTTCTATTATATGAAGTTTCCTTTTTTTTTTTTAATTCATCCTCTTAATCAGTTACATTTTCTAGGATATTGAATAATTATTCTGCTTGATTATGAGGTAAGTATTAAATATTAGTAGATTGTTCTTAGCTTAATCCCTTTACTATTCCCTGAGACAACTCATCCCATGAAGTGCTTTTCTTTTAATTGCTATATTTGCCATATTTATTCCATTATGTTTCTAAAAGACACTTAGCATTCTTACCTATTTTAGGTACCATCACTGATTTTATTTTATAGTATCTCCTGAATATTTTTGACAGTTTTCTTTCTGCCTTATTCATTGCTAGTGTAGAAGCTGTCTTCATTTCAGATCTCCACATATAATTTTAGGCAATTATATCTGCTTTGATTCTTGGACTTATTACTTATAATTTGGTGTGTCTTTGGCTTTTTAAAGGATATTTGTCATTCTTCTACACTCAGATAAGAATTTGATCCCAGTGCAATTTAACAAACATATTTTTTTAAATTAATTTTATAAAATTTATTCTAATGGACTTTGATACCATGTCTTATTATTCCTTTTGCTAAGACTTTTTTATTTATTAGATTTAGTCATTCTATTTTTTTGTGTCTACTTACTTATTTCTTGTAAGAAGCTGATGTAAGATGGTGTCTCTTTTCAGTATCATAAAGTCATCAATATTTGCTCATTTACAACATTTTATTAATTTCTTGGAATTTTGAGCCCTTTACACAGCCTGTAATTTTAAGTGTCTTTATAACTAATATAGGAAAGTAATTATTATTCTCTCTTCATGTCTTCACCAGTCTCTTCAAATTTAGTTTGAGTAGTCATATACATTTTAAAATAAATATTTCTATATCTGTCTTTCTTCACTTTCATTTAAACTATAGCACAAGGAACCGGGTCTATATGTGCTACTTGTCCTGCATGTTTTTGTGCATATCTGCATAAGTATAAACACACAAACATAAACGGACAAACACATATTTAGGTTTCTGATAGGAAACATAAGAGCTGATAGGTGTTTTCTGCGGTCTCAGACTAAAAACCATGTTATAATGGTATTTTTCAACACAATTAATTAATGATCTATTTGTATTTAAAATACATGCCTATCTTAATTGTATGTGTCCTATATAAATCTATTTGCCCATATGAACGAGTGGTGCTTTTACATGAAGAACACAGTATCTATTTGATCTAACTGAATTAACAGAATTTATCTGACCTGTATATGATAAGCCTGAGGATTTTCTTTTTTTTTTTCTTAAAGGAAGTATGTAATGTTGGAAAACGTAGCTGTGAGTTTTAAGCTTCATAAATCTTGATTCCTTCAAATTCATTAAGTAAAAATAGTATATTAACCCTTGATTTCATAAGAATATTTAATAGCAGACATAAGAAAAAATATCTGTGTGTTTAGTAATTACCTGTTATAGTTCTTCTCTTGTATATTTTTCTCCCCAGGTTATTGAAGAACAAAATGAGCATATACAGGAGCTTGAAGCACAGGTAGAATGTCTGAAAAGTGATCAAGAACGTGTGAAGAAAAGAAACGATGAGGAAATAGAGCAGTTAAACGATGTAATTGATAAGCTTCAGCAAGAACTGGCAAATATTGAACAAAAAGTGCCTGCAGACATTGCTGCTTTTGAAGAAGATGCTGACAGTCTGAAACACACTCTTGAAACAGTTCTGGCGGAAAAGGAAGCTTTGGAGAAGCAAGTAGAAAACACAAATATAGAGGCATCTCTAGCAAGGAATGAGCTTGAGGAAACAAAGTTAAAAATGAACCAGCTACAGGAAGAAATAAGTATGTTAAAAAAAGAGCATGAAGGAATAACAGACAAATATAAGTGTGCACTGATGAAAAGCGATGGAGAAAACACAGATGATAGAAGCAATCAGAAAATGGAAAAAGTGGAAGAAGGCTTATGTGAGAAGATAGAGTCGCTAGATCAATCCCAGATTATGTCTTCAGATGAGAATACACAAGTCACTGTTAGCAAGATGGAGATACAGCTGCAGCAGCTTCAGGCATCCATTAGGGAAAAAGATTCAGAACTGCACCGGTCGTACAGTAAAATAAAAGACCTGAAAGAGCAAAGGAAAGCTGAAAGAGAAACACTTGAAGAGAGGATATTAGAACTGGAAAAGACACTAGTGGATAAAGTTGCTGCTGCTCTTGTGAGTCAGGTCCAGCTAAATGCAGTTCAAGAGCAAAGGAAATTCATGGTGGAAATTCAGGAATCTTCAAAATGTGTAGAGGAAGAAAGCAAGAATGCCCAGACAGAGGGTTTAAATGACAGAACTGAAAATGAAATGGAATCAAAACTATCATTCTTAACACAGAGGCTCAGTGAGATGGAGGACCAACTGGCAATGGTAAATCTTAACTTGGAGCTGGAAAAAGAAAATGTAAAAGTTGCACAAAAGGAAGCTGAAATGAAAGAAGAGAGAATCTTAGAACTTCAGCAGTTACTAGAAGAAGCTAAAGAAGAATACAAAGGAGATATTCAGAAATACACTAAGCAAGAAGAAATGAAGCTATGTCAGGTAATTAGATGCCATTACTACTGGTTATGTTACCTCTGAATTAAAAACCTTCAGTCAAAGGTGACTATGCCTGATAGCCCAAAAATGGGCTTGATTCAAATTCAAAGATATTACGGAACCAGAAAAATGTTCTAAGACCTTTCATCTAAATGCAGGTTGAATTAATGTCATAAATGTATTAAAAAATTATTATCAGACTTCATTTCTTTCCTCTGTTGACCTTCCTGTGCTTTTGATGTGGTGTAGCTAATTCCTACTTGCACTTCAGTAAACTAAGAAGGCACTTTTTCCTTCCATGCTTGTCTTTCCTCCCATGCTTAGTTTGTGGGAGTTAATCTAGGAAAATGGTCTTTCAGTCTCTATTTTTTGAGACTATGTTAATCCAAATAGTATATGTTTGTTTTCCCCTATGATCTTTTCACTTGTGGATTTTATAAGTTGGTATGAAAGTGATCAGCATAGTTAATTCTTGATTTTTTGTAACATTCTTCACCATTTTCCGTATCTTGTGTTGCCATGTAGGTAAGAGCACAACTCATAGAATGTCAGAAAGAAAATGTGCTTATTAATGAACTTGAACCAGAGCAAGTCAAACAAGAGGCAGCTGCTGCTAAGGAAGAACTGCGCAGTTACAGAGAAAAGGTGGAAAAACTTCAGCAAGAACTAGTGGTAAGAACCAGATTGTTCCATATTGTATTTAAAGCAAATTATTATAGGGAATTAATGTGCAAATATGCATGCTATTTCTTTTTTTTAATCTTGTACTGAGAATGCCACTAAAAAAAAAATAATCCAGTCATTCAGTACCTACTGTGAGTGGAATAGAGCTGATGTTGTAGACAAATCTTCACTGATTACCAAAGTACATACTTTTACAGTCCAGTGGAGTGTAGCAGTGGATCTAGAGCTGTATTTCTTAGGAGATAATATCTGTTACCATCATAACTGCTTTAAAATAGGACTAAAATGAGCTCTAATGGCATAGAGGGTCATTTGGGGTTTAGATTTTTTTGGTTTTTTTTAAGTATTTGGAAGGATTGTAATTCAGAGTCTTTGTATTTACAGGTAAAAGAAGAAAGTCTGACATATCTTCAGGAAGATATGTGCAAAGTCAAAAAGAATCTAGTTGAAGCAGAAGAGAAGCTTGCAAGTTATGTGAGAAAGGACAAGGAAATGGCAAAAACTGAAAGCAAAAATGCTGAAGAAATATTGTGTGATTTGTCAACCATAGAGTCTACACTGATGAGGAAAAGCTCGTCATCACAAACAGACCAGACTGTGGAAATCAACAGCTGTATCCAGACTTCACCACTCCTTGTTAAAAATGCAGAAATCCAAACTGATTTGCAAAATGGATGCTCTTCAGAAGAGATTGCAGAGATCATAAGAGATTTTACTGAAAAAATTGACCAAATGCAAGAACTCCACGCTGCTGAAATCATGGACATGGAGACAAGGCATATCTCTGAATCTGAAGTGTTAAAAAGAGAGAAGTTTGTTGCAGTCCAGGTACTGACTGAAGAATGCAATACTTTGAAGGAAGTTATAGAAACTCTACAAGCAAAAGAGGTATGCATCCCATTTTATACTACTTCAGTTTTTGCTTTCATGCCTGCTACGTAAAGTCCTTTTTAAAGTTTCTATTGTTTCCCTGTCCCAGGGAGACATTGTGAACCCTTTCCTCAAGAGTTCAAGTTTAGAAGTGTGCTTGACTGTCAGATGCTTCCTTGTGCTACTGCCTTGGACCTGTCCTGCTCTGAAGTGGAGACAATTGGTTATCTACTGACTGCCATCTTTCTTGTCTCTGTTTTGATTACTTTGATTGCAGGGAAAACTGTACAGTGAGACTCATACTATTTTCTGCTCCTTAGAATGAGCTGCCTTGTTGTGAGCGGGTGTGGGCTGATTAATGATTTGATTGTTCTCTTTTCTAAATATAGGGGAGCCCAGTTTCAGGATTAGCACATTCGCTATCGTATCAAGCTAGAGATGGAGGTTCTAGTGGTAAGAAACTTACCTTTATAGATTCAAAATTGCATTTTAAATTAAATATACTTTTCAAATATTGTTTACTGTTGAAGACCTTGCATTCTAAGAACTAAAACCATCTACACTCTAGACGAAAGCAGAGGTCTGTCAACACTTAACAAAAAGGGCTAGGCATGCCATGTCTGTTGATTTGCAACAGAAGGAAAATTATTTCATGATGGGTTGAGTTGAGGCATCAGATGCTATTTTTTTTTATTTCCACTGAAGTTCCTGTATTCTTACATGTTACATTATCTCTTCAGTGTAGCTTCATAATCTCATGACAGAATTTAAAGCTACAGCTCCCTAGCAGTGGGTAACTGACAAGTACTGACTTCTCCAAGATCAGTAAAGATTATTAATTTGATCCTTTTAATATGCAAAGGCCAAGCATATTAAGGGGGGGGTCATTTAGCATTATCGTTTGTGCAAGTAGTTTTTTCTCTTTTAGAAACAAAGATAGATGTTTAAGGGTTGGGTTGGCTTGTTTTTTTTGTTTGTTTGGGGGTTTTGTTGTTTTTGGTTGGTTGTTTTTTGTTTTGGTTTTGGTTTTTTTAGTGTTGTTTTGTTGCTGCTTTGAAACTGAAAAAGTATAGAACAGGTACTCTTTAGATTTAGTCAACACTGGTGACATGCAACCTCCTGTTAGAACAACAGAAAAAAATGATTTTTTTGATGCCTGTTCTTCAAAGTTTCACAGTAATCCAGCTTTCATGTTTTTATCTCTTTATTTTAGACTCCGGTTCAGACTGGAGCCAAGGAATGTGTCTTGCTCAGACCCAGGGATCTGACACGATATGTGAAGGAATAGATGAAGGTGAAACTTCAACAGATTTACTTCCAAAAAAAATTAAGGTAAAACAGAAATGATGGTTTTTATTATGGAACAAGAGTGATACTACCAAAGCTTGGATAAAGTGCTGCTTGATCAGTGAAAAGAGAATAATTTAGATAAGGTTTAAAGTGTTCCCCATTTAATACACTTAAAAATACTTATGATAAATCATGTGAACCTTTGCATGGGAGTTTTGTAATTGTAAATTTGTTCTCAATTATGATTTAAGAAATATAACCACTGTAATTATAATTTCTTTTGCTTACTTTGTATTAGTGGTAATTTCATGATCATATATATAACATTTGTATAGATTATGTTACTATTGGTGTAGAATATTATGAAAGTAAACATATGTGTTTATTACAAATAAAAAAAGTACTGAGCTTTTACATGAGAAAGGAATAAAAAAAAAAAGCAAGTCTTTTGCAACAAAACCCTAGCTTAATAATATATTCAAAAAGTGAATTACAGAATCACAGAATCAGAGAATGTTAGGGGTTGGAAGGGACCTAGAAGATCATCTAGTCCAACCCCCCTGCCTGAG
>JANHGL010009715.1:13627-28594 GCA_024611195.1 Ceyx melanurus | reverse complement strand
AGTAAAGACTGAGGCAAAGGTGGCATTCAGTAACTCAGCCTTCTCTCTGTCCTCAGTCACCAGGGCACCCGCTTCATGCAGCAGCGGGCCCACACTGCCTTTAGTCTTCTTTTTGCCTCCAACATACTTGTAGAAGCTTTTCTTGTTATCTTTGGTCTCCCTCGCTAGCTTGATTTCAAGGGAAGCTTTAGCTTTCCTTGTTGCATTCCTGCATCTTTTGACAACCTCCCTATATTCTTCCCAGGTGGCCTTAACATAAAGAAGAGTGGTTAACATTTCATCTCAGTTCACATTTTTGTCCAATGTGTGCTCTATGTTCAATTTTCCACGGCAGTATTCTGCTCTCTAGAGCTGAAGATAGATGTATGGAAGCTGTGTAGCAAAGAAAGAAAAAGACCTGATGCAAATTCCTTTCAAATCAATAGGAATTTTACAAATGTGTTTTTCAGGGCCAAGATGAAAAGATTCTACTTTGTATAATGGCCCTTAGATATTCAAAGAGACAGGACACTACTAACATAGTGTAATAACATAACCTAATCATCATCATTCCCTCCCCCACTCCTCCCCAACTTAACTTATGAAAGATACTATTTAAGAATATTAGGAGATATATATTTTTGTCTCCATTTTAAAAGTTAGCAGTTTCACAGCATGAAAGCCAATGTAGGGAGTTTAGGAGAAAATGTATTTTCATCTTCCTTGGTACCTCTGCAGTGTCTGATATTGTGAGAGCAAGTGAGCAAGTATCTTAGTACAAATACAAAGACCAAAAATGCAGTCACTTCAACAGCATAGATATATTTACATTTTGAAATCTTGCACATCCACAGTTTTAGAAAGTAAAAGTAGCTAGTTATCTTCAACTTCAGAACTGCCACTGTTTGTGTCTCACAAAAAAATACATTACAAGTACTCTTTTATAATGATTATCTTGATTTTAGAATAAAGGCATATGGAATGCATTTTAATATCAGGTGTCACTGCAACATTCAGAGTATTTTCACGTTACTTTTGAACAGTAAAACCTGATAAAAGCTATAAGTATTATATATGCTTATATATATATATAGTATACTTTAAAGAATACACATAGGGCTGTAATTAGTTGTTTCCTTTTGTTTTCTTATGGAAGGATTTAAAGTTTTCACTTGAAGATCAAAAGCAAAAGAACCTACAGTTGAATAAACTTCTGGAACAAGAGAGACAGCTGTCAACTGATCTGCAACAGAAAATTGAATCCCAAGAAGCACTCAGTGCTGCCCAGCTGTCACGTGAACAAGGCCGTAATTCTGAGCTGCAGGTGCTACTTGAATCAGAGAAGGTTCGTGCTCTTGAAATAAGCAGTGCCCTAGAAAGGGAAAAAGAGTTATGTGCTCAGCTTCAAAGTGCTGAAGATAAGGAACAAGCTGGAACACCTAACCCAACTGAGGAATTACTTAAAGAGCTACAGAAACAAATGGATGAAAAGCATGATCGTGTAGTGGAGTTAGTAAGTGAGATGGAAAAGTATAAACTGGAATCTGTGCAAGTGAGACAGCAAATGGAAAAAGAAAGGCAGATCCAGAGGAAAGCATTACAAGCAGAACAGGATGCTAACATACTAGCACAGAAGAAACTCCATGACCTGGAGTCCAAAGTAGAAGACCTTCAGTGGCAGCTTGGAGAAAAGAAGCAAGAAGTTCTTAAGTTAGGGAATGAAACAAAGAAGTTGCAGGAAATAATCCAAGAGCTACAGAAAAAAGAGCAGGAGAATGAAGGAAGAAAGGAAGCTCAAAGGACACCAAGCCACAATACAAATGAGGTACGGTAGGAATGAGAGCAATGTATAAGATTGAACTGTGCAGTTTAGCTTTTAGTTGTTTTGTTCAATTAGGATTGCGTATCACTGTGCTTTTATTTGATATGTAAAATAGCCTGCAGATGGTAAAATATGGGCACCAGAAAAAGGGAAAGCATTCCAATTTTGCTACCTAAAATTATTCACATATCCTCTGATAGTGATGCTGTAGAGGTGTGTAAGGAGAAGTGTGAGCAGGAGAAATGCATCTGAATGTATACAAACACTTTGTGGCTCAGTACAGGAGAACAATATTGCCTGCCTCTGGGCTCAGGAGCTAGCTATTCCTACTCAGGAATGTTCCTGGTCAGTGCTCTTAATCACTAGTTCATAAACCACAAGCAGTCTTTGAAACATTTAAAAGTGATCTCCCAACAACTTAATTAATTAAATGAACAAGTAGTCAAACAAGTATACGCATTAATATGTATATGTTAGCAAAGAAAATAGAAGAAAGAAGTAAAGGTAAAAAAGTTAATAATTTGGTTGAATTTTTAGATGAATGCAAGTTGGAACCAGTTGCCCATAAATTTTTCTTTCTCCTAAAAGTCTTGGAAAGTTTAAAAATTATTTTAAAATTACTTCTAAAACTCTTCAGAAACTTCCCTGTAAGAGCTACGTATTGCTGAACAGGTGATTTATGTGTAGTGCCAGAGAGTGTTGGCAGGAGGCTTGCATCTTTGCTGACCATGCTTGTGCCCATCCTGCCAGCATTCTGTGCTTTTTGTCAGCTGTCTGTGGAGCCAGGGAGGAAGTTTTTCTTTTCATCTAATTTGGCTACTGGTTTTAATTTTCTGAAGCACTGGAAACTACCAGAGCTAGAGGCAGGATGTTGAGTGTATGGATAACCATCAGCCTTCCTGCTGTTTGTGTATGTTGCTCTTCTCCCCAGCACAGCATTCACCAGAGTCTTCCCTCAGGTGGGCTTGGCAATGGCTTTGGGTTTATTTCCCCTTTGGCAGCAGTGTGATCTGCTTTCCAGGACCTGCCTGGAGTTTCTTCTGCTGTTTCCTGTGACATTTGCAACATGCTGCCTTTTTTTCATTGGTAGCACACCATGGTGAACTACCCAAAGGCATGGCCATAGGCTCCAGTTTCCTTGGGCAGCTAGCAGCTCTTCCAAGGCCAGTGTGGAGGGTTGTTAGTGAGGGTGGAGGAGCATGTGTTCAGAACATTGTGTCACTTGTGACAGCATCAGTGGAATGGTTGCTTCTGGCTGTGGACTGACCTCTGTGACCATGCTGGGCTTTTCTGATCCTGTTCCTCAGACTATGAATTGGTCACCAAAACACATGGTCATGGTTGCCCAAATTCCATCACAACTGCTGGCCTAAGAAACAGAAAGGCTTGGTGGCTTCCTGCTGGCTGAGTTTCATACACTCACAGAATGCCTTGAGTTGGAAGGGACCTTTAAAGGTCATCTAGTCCAAACCTTATGTAGTAAGCAGGGACTTGAGCAGGACTCAACTACATCAGCCTCATCTAGCCTGACCTTGAATGTCTCCAGGGATGGGTCCTCAACCACCTTCTGGGCAACGTGTTCCAGCATCTCACCACCCACAGAGTAAAGAAATTATTCCTAATGTCTAACCTAAATCTAACCTTCTCTAGTTTAAAACCGTTGTCCCTCATCCTATCACTACATGCGGTTGTAAACAGTTCATTCCCAGCTTTCTTGTAGGCTCCCTTCAGGTCGCTAGAAGGTCTTCCTGGAGCCTTTTTTTCCTCCAAGCTGAACAACCCCAACTCTCTCATCCTGTCCTCATAGAAGAGGTGTTTCAGCCCTCTGATCACTTTTGTGGCTCTCTCTGGACCTGCTCTATCAGGTCCATGTCCTTCCTGTGCTGAGGGCTCCAGAGCTGGATACAGTACTTGGATGAGGTCTGACCAGAGCAGAGGGGCAGAATTAACTCTCTAGATCTGCTGGCCACACTTCTCCTGATACAGTCCAGGATGCAATAGGCCTTTTGAGCTGCAAGCACACACTGCCCATGTCCAGCTTCTCATCCATAAGAAACCTCAAGTCCCTTTTCTTTAGGGCTGCTCTTTATTACCTCATCCCCCAGCCTGTTTTGATAATGAGGATTATTCCAACCCAGGTGCAGGACCCTGCACTTGGTCTTGTTGAACCTCATGAGGTTCACCTGGGTCCACTTTTCAAGCTTGTCCAGGTCCCTCTGGATGAGACTTGTTGAATGCATTCACGCTGTAGCTGTATGACTGCTAGATCTTAGTCAAGAGAGGCATCCCACTACCCCATTCACAAATAATACTTTAGTGGTAGACCACAGCAGTAATGTAGCCACACTAAACTTCTTTCTCTGTGAGAATTGCTTGTTCTTCAATTTCTGAGTGTGTTTCAGAATCAAATGTTTCCATTTTAAAGCTCTGTACCACTTGCATTATATATATATTTATATAAAATTACATATTTAGGTACAGACTACCTGGGATACACCCAATGACAGAACAAGAAATTGGGTTCTCCAGCAAAAAGTGGAAGGAGCCAATGAATCAACCTACCCCACGCTGTCGGGAGGAGGACATCTCTCTGCTGCTACTGAAATTCTGGAAAATATCAGACAAAAGTTACAAAATATATCTCCAAAGCTGAAGCAGTTGGCTCAGAAAGCTGCTAGAAGGTTAGGCCAGTCTTTGGCTTCTTGGCTTTTTTACTAGCAACCGGCAAGATAATATATTGAGTTTTAAACAATTCACAGACTGCAGACCTAACTGATTTTGGGATTGTTTTAATTTTATTTTATATGATATTACATGAGATATACTGATGTAAGACAAGATCACAAAATATGGAGTAGTGCTCTAAATCTTACATGTTTAATATGGTCCTTTAAAATTTACAACAAAATTGTCTTTTTTTTAAATCTGGAAATTGATAATGTTTATTTGGATATGATATAGGTAGATCATTTAAAAATACTAGTAATAAAATTATTCACTTTATAAGGGAATGACTATAGGGATTGTTGCTATTCATTGTCCCCCTTGCTTCTCACAGAAAAAAATAATATTTTATGGTCAAGTGAAACTGATCTTGATTCTGATTTTTTCAAGTTACTATCTGCTTAAAAATAAATAGCATGGTACCAGCTCCCTGGGAGATGTTAATATGTTTTTATTTTGATATGATGGTGATTTAATATTGAACATTGACTCAGAAACATTTGGGCAAAGTGAAATGCATTATATCTTGAAAACACCCTAAGATTTTGCTCGCATGGATTCAACAAATTTGTGGGAAGTGGAACGACAGTTTAAAATGTGCTTCATGTAGAATATCCTTTTCTCAAAATTAGTGGAAGCTGTTCTGTGCAAACTCTTTATAAATTCGACCAGTTTCGTGTAGAGTCACTGAGCAGTGTTGCAGATGTTGCCATGTCTGCAGCAGCAATGCTGAAGTGACTTGCTAAAGACATGCTTATAGATGGAGGAAAAGTCAAAGCTGGCTGGCTTGTGGCATCAGATTGTTGTTGAAACTGACACTTCTGTTTCAGATTACATTTTGAAACAGCAGATGATCAAGACTTTATCACAGTACAAAATGCTATTGAAGAAGTTATTTCAGAGCTGCAAAAACTGCCTGGATTGTCTTACCTGGAAGAGGTGAGAGTGTGGTGTGGTAAAGTTTGGAGGATGAGCTGTGAGCAGAAGCTAGCAATGAATTGTGAAGTCTGTACTTATCTAAGTCTGTATTTTATAGAAGAAAATCTGCTTCAGCAAGTGTTCTGATTTGATGTTGTTGAAGTGTAAAAAACACCTGTCCTTTTTTTCCAATTTTAATTGCCTTAAAAGTGAATTTGCAGCTTTCAAATTAATTCTTTTCCAGTTTAATTATATTGTTTTAAATCTCATGTCTTTTTCTTTAAGAGAATATCTTTTCCTTCCAGCAGTATTTATGTAACTGAGAAAGCTTTACTCAGTACTTCCACATATTAAAATAAACATTTCATAGTTACTATATGAAAAATATTACGTTTACTTAAACTGCCCTGTATTTACCAAAGGAAAGACAGTCAAAAATTGAGTGATGTGCACCTATGTAAAAAATCAAATCAGGTGATCTGTTACAGGGAATTTGGCAAGATTTTATTTTAACTGAACTTGTCTAGGTCTTTGCCTGCATTTTAAGCAAGTGGTTTTTAACATAACTTGAAAAAAGGTTTGAAGCTTTTCTTTTCGTCCAAGTTACATAAATTTAAACAGAGTAGAAAAGCTTTGCAAATTGTTATAGCTAATACAATTGAACTTGCCTGAAAATACTCTGCTATGATATACAGGATAAACATAGAACAGAAAGTCTTAATAGTGTACATGTATACTTACATTTTCACTATATAATTTGTTAGGAAGTTATTGTCATTATCCACAAAAGTTTTTCACTGATAAGACAGTGATTTTCAAGTTTGCAACTTGAATAGAAGTTCTGTTTGGTTTTCTTCATTCTAGTTGAAGCTAGTGCTACCAGCAGGGACTCCATCCAGCTCACTGACTGAGAGGCTGCTGAGACAAAATGCTGAGCTGACAGGCTTTGTCAGCAGACTAAGTGAAGAAAAGAATAATTTGAGGAATGCTGTTATGAAACTGGAGGAAGAACTGAGAAGATATCAGCACAGACAGCCTTCTGGAGACTATGTATGTCTTTAGTGATGCTGATACAGTGATGCATATATAGGCATAAAAGCGTCATTCTTTGTCCTTGTCTCCAAAGTGGGAGTGATCAAGCTGTCTTGCCTTTCTTGGCTTTCTTCTTAGAGTAAATAAGCATGATTTATTCTTGTCCTTTGGTCAATATATTAACCTTTTCACTCTGTTTACTGTAAACTTTGTGATTTTTATTTTTTTTTTTACACATCTTTTTATGAACTGCCCTTTTCTTTTAAATGCCATGTGCTTCTGCTTTTGATCTCTGTCTCATCACCATGCTAGACAGCTTCAAGGTCATGAAGCTAGTATGATTTTTTTGGAGAAGCTGTATTTTTCTAGGATCAGAATCTTAAACTCATAGCTTCTGAGTTGTTATGATGCAAGGGTGACATCAACTCCAATGAGTGGGTAGATTTTTTTCTTCTTGGCTTTACAAGCTCTCCAAACCAATGACTAGAATGACCCAGCTCAAGCTTTTCCAGACTGTGCTGTTTAAATGCAGTTTCTTTTATCTTCAGTCTTCTAGACACTCATCGGATGTTGGAGTTAATATTGATGCTCTTGTTGCTTCTGAGAAGGAAATATGGAACAGAGAAAAGCTATTACTGCAGAAATCTTTGAAACAAGCCAATGCAGAGCTCTCCAAGCTGAGAGCAGAGCTCAGGAGTGAAGCTTTCCTCAGAGAACTGGGATCAGATTCTGAAAATGCTCTTTTAAGGGTAGGAAGTTTTTGTTGCCTGCATACTAACTACAGCTGCTTTATTATTAATTATTATTATTAATTCAGCTTTTAAATTTTCATCCTCAGATACCTGATTTTATTTTTCCTCCCCAAGAATGATATGTAAACACCTAAGTTGTCCATTTGTGTATGCTCCTCGAATTAGGAAGCCACATTCCACAAATGTGAGCAGCAATGCTTTCTTCTCCATGACAGCAAGAAATCATAGAATCATAGAATCGTTTGGTTGGAAGAGACTAAGATCATCAAGTCCAACCGTTCACCCTGCACTGCCAGGGTCCCTAAACCATGTCCCCCAGCATGACATCCACACGGTTTTTAAACACTTCCAGGGGTGGGTATTCCACCACCTCCCTGGGTAGCCCATTCCAATGCCTAACCACCCTCTCTGGAAAGACATTTTTCCTGATATCTAACCTAAATTTCCCTTGGCGCAACTTGAAGCCATTACCCTTGTCCTATCATTTTTAACGTGGGAGAAGAGGTCGACCCCCACCTCCCTACAAGCTCCCTTCAGGTAGTTGCAGAGACCAATAAGGTCCCCCCTGAGCCTCCTCTTCTCCAGACTAAACAATCCCAGCTCCCTCAGCCTTTCCTCATAGGAGAAACTCTCCAGTCCCTTCACCAGCTTTGTTGACCTTCAAATGAATAATCACATGAATTCTCGAGGAGTCACAATGTCAAAATTCTTAAAACTATAATAATTCTTGGAGCTTACAGGGCCTCTTTTTTTTTTTCTCTTGTTCTAGAGAATTTATGGCAAATATCTACGAGCAGAGAGCTTTCGGAAAGCTCTTATATATCAAAAAAAATATCTGCTGCTGTTACTAGGTGGCTTCCAAGAGTATGAAGAAGCCACACTTGCTCTCATTGCACGAATGGGTGGACACCCTTCCTACACAGACCTTGAAATCATCACCCATCATTCAAAGGGCTTCACAAGATTTCGCTCTGCAGTCAGAGTGTCCATCGCAATTTCAAGGTAAACTGGAAGAAGTTGTGACTCTGCAGTTTAATATATACTTTTCTATCTCTCTAGAAAAGAGAGAGATCCCCTGTCATGTTTCATCCTGTTTAAATTATACATTTTACATAGTCACGAATATAGTAGGTACAGTGTGGACAAGCTGAACACAGTGTAGTTAATGATCTGTAATGGAAATAAGCTGTCTGATTGTAGTTGAAAGGGGATTTTTATTTGATACTCAGAGATGGAGTGTACTGGATAAAGTCATAATCCTAGAAAAAAAAAAGGCAATTGTAGAGTATGCACTTATTTGCAAAGTTGTTTTCTGCAACTTAATTTCCTTTAAATTCCTACACATAAGTATAATATAATCCGTTAACTAATTTTATCCATCTAGGTAGTCCTTAGAATTCATAAGATGTTAGGTCTCAGACTGAGGATGAATAGGAATAGAAGAGTAAGACTTAAGTGAAGGTTATTACTGCATAGCACTGCCATGTTGCTAACAAACCTTTACAACGGTTTGAACCCCTGAGCACTTCTGCTTGCTATTGATCTGAGCCTTTTCTATACTACAAATGCAAGGAATTCTTCATGTACCTGTGGTGAGGCTTTTAGTCATAGTGCTCTGCAGTTGCAATTTTGGGGATGTGACAGGGCAAAAAGTATATTTAGTGTGATTTTAACATTAAGGGCCCCTGCTGCTTCTGTGCTTGAGCCATTTGCTATCTATCCACTTGAATTTACTGAAATTGCAGAGCTGAAGTGAAAGCAGATTTTGGAAAGGTATTTTTTTTAGGGTTGTGTATAACAATGTTTTCTACTTGATTCTCAGGTTCAATAAATTCTTATGCCTTCTAAAATTTTTTAGAACACTAGCAGATTATTTTCAGCAGGCCATCTCATCTATCCTGAAATACTTTTTTTTTTTTTATAATTATTTGAAATGCAGAATGAAGTTCCTGGTTCGTCGATGGCACAGAGTTACGGGTTCTGGTATACTAAGTGTCAATAGGGATGTCTTCAGCCAGAACACAGGTAAACTGTAGTTCAGTAGTGACTGAAAAAATGGTATTCACAAGTCACACCACTGCTTAGTGGAGATGGTCTTTAATTTGTACGTTCCACCTGTGGAATGAATGGAGTGCTGTTTCCCCTTCCTTTTGCTCTAATTGCTTGGATTAACCTATTTATCAGATTTCTGAGAGTTTCCATGCTCAGCACAGACATAAATCTCTGCTTTCTCTTCAACCTTCTTTTGCTCCATTGTGGTTGGGATCTAAAAAAATATGGTAGCTTTCCCCGTGGAGTGTGTTTGTGAAAACAATTTTCGCCGCATCATTGCATTTCTAGTAAGAGATCTGAACACCCAGCTCTGAGAGGAGATGTTTTGGACAGGGACAGAGGAATTGTAGCAAATACATGAGCCTGTGGTAGCAACAGTATAAGTTGACCAGCCCTCTCTGGACTTTTCCTCAGAACAAAATTATTTTGTTACAGCTTACAGTTTTGGAAATCTGGGTTTCTGTGCATTTTGTTAGGAACCTAAGGAGAATAAGAAACTTCTTTATTGATTCCTGGCTATCTTGATCAGGATTTCATCTCTGGGTTTCTCTGAAGCAGTGTGAAAGTGCTGTACGTTTGTTAAATTCCGTTTTTGTGATACACAAATAGAAAACTTGAATTCAAGATTCCCAGTAAAAAGTGCAAAAGATGATGTGGGGATTTTTTTTGTTTTCAAGACATTGCTTTTTCTTTTTCCAGGTAATGAATTACGGCCTGATTCATTCTCTGGTGGCATGGATCTTTATGGAGAGCAAAGGCAGTCCTGTAGATCCAGGTCAGACAAGGAGTCTTCTAGATCTCTTGTAGCCTTTAACATAAAATATACTAAGGCTGAGATTATTATTGTCTGTCAGAACACTGTTTAACTAAATGAATGTATCAGTTCTTACTGACAAGGTTGGTAATCTTTGATGCCATATTTAAACTTTTTTTGTAAGGATACCTAACAAATTACATCTTAGGCCTTCAGTGTGTGTTTACTCATCAAGACTGAAGCTTGCAGACTTCTGATATCTGATTGATGTCATGTTCTTGGAACTGGTGGTAGATCGCTGGATGGAGCTACAGTTACAGACATCTGTAGAATCTGGGCTTTGCAACCAAGTGAACCTACCCACCTTCCTGGTTAGCAGCAGAGTGCAATGAGAGGCTGCCTCAGGTCCTCTTAACCAGTGGAAATGAAAAACAGGGCTGGGGAAAAGCAGCAGGCTACTTACTGCATCTAGGGTGGGTCATCTGGTCACTGTGGATTGGGATGAATTACAACAGCCTTGGGGCCAGAGTGTGGGGTAGAAGCTGCTTGGAAGCTCTGCTGCTTGTCCATTTAAACCCTTCTGGTAGGCTGTACCAAGTTGCAATACCAGTGGTATCAGTGAACCAGATGCCAGTGAAACAAGGTATTTTTTCATCAGTCAACATTTTTATGAGCATCATTGGTCTTTGATGAGTTTATATGGAGTTGTGATCTTTATTGAATATCAGATTCTAGCCATTTTGGATTTTCATTGTTATATAAACCACCTCAGCATTTTTAATCTTACTTTGTGGCAACCATAACAGTTTACATGAAAGCTACGTTTAATCTTTTTTAGCCACTTTTGACTTCTTATAGAAAGTTGAGACAAAAGCCCGTGAAGATGGTTGTGTCCTTGTTCACACAAACTTCTTACTAGAAAAACAAATGTTAATCTACCACAGCTTCTGCCGCAGTCTCATTAGGAACAGGATAGTCAGTTTTTGTCGCAAAGAAATGCATCAACAAATCAGGTAGAAAGAAAAGGCAACTGGGAAAAGTGGTTTCTCTGGGGCAGGGAGCATGAAGATGGGCAATAACTGGCAGGGAGTTTAAATGGGTGTGATGTGTGAATACCACAAGGCTGAGTTAAGGGACATGCAGTCAGTAAGGTATCCCCATTTACAGTATTTTGCTGTGTCTGCAGGTACTTTTCCTTACTATTTCTGTTTGAAAGCAGCTGTGTTGTTCTGCCCCTAGGCTCCACAGTGTGCATGCTGACTTAAACCCAGTCTCCTTCGCATGCTCTCAGCTGCAGAACTATGATCCTGAAAGAGCTCTGACGGATTACATCCATCGGCTGGAGGCGCTCCAGAGGCGACTTGGCAGTGTGCAGTCAGGTAAGGGCTCTGGCCGTGCTCCCTATGACTCCTGAGTAGCACAGGGCACAGTTCCCAGGGAGAAAGTGTGTGCAGGCTCTCTGAGGTATATAGCAAACATCTTCGATTTTAGGCATTTTCAGCCTTAAACAATAAGTTATTCTGAACTGGGGCAAAAAACTCACTAGAAGGAAAATTGTCAAATTCTTTGAAGGGAGACATACCCCATGTGCTTTACTTACAGATTTTGAGTTTATTGGTGACATTTTAATTTCCCCTGATGTCTAATAAATGTGTAACAAGGATTCAGTTGGCATCTTATTAAGATTTTAAGCTGGATGGAGAAAAATACAACCTAAAAGACTGAGGTGTGGGAATACAAGGAGAATTTCTTCTATCACTTTGATTACAGATATTACAGCCTTTGTGTCCCATTGTCAAGGATTAGGGTCAGGACTGTTACTTCACAAATGACAGAAGTTCTCAACCTCTCTCCCTTCCCCAAAGAGAAGAGAAAGGAAATAAAGGAGGGATACCAGGAGAGATACTTACAGATTGCAAAACAAAACTAAAACTACTGTAATTAAGTCACTATCAGCACTGATGCTGTGGCAGAGATCCTGAGGATGTACCAGACCGGACACAGCAGCAGATGGCAACCATATTTAGGAGCTGGATTCTGAAACCGGATTCAGAACTCACAGATTGGGATCAAAGGCAGAATGGACAGAGTCCTTCTCAGATCATGGTCATTGAAGATGAGAGCTTGACTCTCATGATCCTTCAGCTTTATACTGAATGTGACATATATGGGATGGAATCTCTTGCTAGTCAGTTTGGGGTCACCTGTTCTGTCTGCTCCTCCCTGCAGATGTGGCCTTTCACTTTATGTACCCCCAGTGTGGTGCACATGATGCCAGCAGTTGCCTTGGTCTGCACACTAATCCTTGGTAGTAATTCTAAACGTGGGATGTTAGCACTGCCAGAAGCAGACACTGCCTGTGAAAACAAGCTGCTAACTTCAGACAGTGGCAGTTAAATTAGAAGAGACTGAGCTGAGAAGTAAAATCACTGAACAGTTCTGTTATCCCTTAAACCAGGATATCCATGGATAATGGTAACTTCTGTGCAGAAAAATAATACATCAAGAAAATTGTCAGATCAATGGAGAGCAGTTTATCAAACTTGATTTTTGCAGTTACTATGTTTAAAGTCACTTCAGCATAAAACCCATCCTTTGTGGAAGTTTTGGTCTCCAAAGATAACCCATGCAAAGTCTTTCATGCTTATTCAGCTGTATGGCATGTCATTGGGGAATCCTTTGTACTTAGAATAAGTAATCTTGATTAAAGTCTTTCTCCATTCTTACAGGTTCAACTTCATACGCTCAGTTGCACATGGGTACGAGAAGATAATACCCTTTCACCATCTCCATCACTGGCAGTGATGCTAATGGATTGCCTTCTGTAAATTGCTCTTTCTGTGCTTTTGTATAATGTGTATATTGTGGGACCAATACAGCTAGATGATTATATACAGTTCTATCCTGGCACCCCCACGCAGACTGGGATTCTGTATATAGGCACTTTGTGTTCATGAAGAAAAAAAACAAAAACAATCCCCCCCAAAACCCCACCCCAAACAACTACAACAAAAAAAACCCTACACCATTAAATTACATGTATATTTGTGGAATGCTAATTTAAATGATTAACTTATGAAGTGTGTATTTATCAAAAGGGTGCAAAGATGAAACTTGTGTATCAATGAAATTGAGCTATGTTCAGCAAAGTTTACTTGCACTTTTTCTGGCAAGGCTACTGAAGTTACATGACTCGTAATATTTGCTACTGGCAGTGCTGACAGAATATCACTTGTAGATAACTATTTTTGTAATGGTAGAAGTTTTGAATTTTATGGGTATTTTGTCAAAGTACTGAAATAAAGACAACTTCATGCTTTTAACTATTTGAGGACCCCTTCCTTACACCCCACAAAGGTTGCTCCTACCTTCACTCCTCACTCAGTTGTGGTGGCTGCAGCTTTACTTCTTACAGATTCCAAAACACTGCTGCTAAAGAAGAGAGGACAGGTACAGGCCTGGTTTCTGAAGACCCTGGTCACATCTAACCAGGGCTGGAAGGGGGGAGATACTGCATCACCACAGCTGCTGTGACTGATACAAGCACAAGGTTTTGTAACAGTTACACTGGGGTTTAGTTGAGGAAAGATGAGGCAAAGCCTTGAGGAAGGTGGAGGAACTCTTTGTATGACCAACTTAATACTTACAAGATGGAAAGTTAATTACAAATTTACTTACAAAAACTTTTCAGAAATGACAAAGCTGAGCACAGAAAACTTCCACAAGGTTTGCTTATAAATTTAATTTGAAGTTCCTGTGAGCCAGATTTCATTACCTATTATCAGCACCACTCTTGAACCAAATAGGATTTAACAATCCTTAATGAATGTCCCCCTTAACACAGGGGGACATGGTTAAGCTATTTCACTTCATTTGTGACCATTTTATACACAAATACATTACTTACAAAACTGTTATTTGTATCATCATATTGTTACTTTCCCAAGTAGTAACCTTCCAGAATGGTTTCACTCCACTTTCCACATCCCTTAATTCTTACCCACAAGCTTTCTGTTTATTCTGCCTCCTGTCCTTGGTAGAACATAATGCATTTCAGTTGCTCTCGCACATGAAGAGCAACATCACCACCTCCCCTTGTTGCTCTGTACTTCCTGAATAGTACATAGCCATCCAGAGCAACATTCCAGTCAAGGGAGGTGTCCCACCACGTCTCAGTGATTGTGATTATAGCATAGCCATGCATCCCAACGTATATATCTGTCCTGGTTTAGACAGATACTATCTTAAATTTAGCAAAGCAAGATCAAGGAGACAACAATTTTATTAAAGAATGCATATATGTATGTATTTGTATAGAACGTTAGCAGCAATGTGAAACAGTAAATGTTGAACAGCAAAACAGAACAATCCAAACTGTTGATCGCCCTTCCCTTTCGATGACAGAGAGAGGGGCACTGGGGAGCCACTGGGAGAAAGAAGATGGCAGCAGTCAAACTTGCAATGGCAGCCCGACAGGTCAGGAGGGGAAAGAGGCAGCAGCTGCTGCCCCCTTGGCCCCCTCCACAGGACACAGGAAGATGGGGTTTTGGAAAAATGTCAGACGAACCCAACACAGCTGGCAGGGGGTGCTCCAAAAATCACTGTGGCGAGCTGGTTGCAGAGTTCACACCAAGGAGAAAGATGGAGACAGGTTTGGACCCGTTGCGCTTCCCTCTGGGGGCTGCCCTGTCCCAGGCGATGAAAACCCACCCCTTCCTGTCCACGCCCCCCCAGCACGTGAGAGCATGGTGTCCCTTCCCCACTTAACACCATGAGATCCCGTGCATGCGTGGGACTGCAAGAGGAACATCCTGGTTCCATCATGCTCCGCAGCCACCGGAGGCAGGAAGCAGCACGAAGTGGTGGGACCTTGTAGTCGCCACCCTGCCATACCCAGCCCACCCCCCCCCCTGCTGCCCACGACAAAACCCCGC
>JANHGL010009714.1:0-42370 GCA_024611195.1 Ceyx melanurus | reverse complement strand
CCGCCGCTCGGTCCCGCCGGAGGCACTGCCGCAGGGCGCTGCCTCCCTTGCGGGGGCGGAATGGCGCGTTCCGCTTCTGCCTCGGTTGCTCCCTCCGCTGCCGGCCGGTGGTTTGCGCCAGCCCGTGCCTCGCTGCCGATTATTTACTGCCCTTCGGCCGAGGGCAGTGCCACTGTGTCCTTATCTCGGGCTTAACCTTTATCACAGCTGGGGCTGGAGCGCTGACTTCCGTGTACAGCGGCTGTGCCAGCCCCGGCCGCAGGCCTGTGGCGCTCTGCAGCAAGTCGGGCTGGGAGTGGGACGTGCAGAAGGCAAAGGCAGCCCGTGTTGGGGCCCCTCTGAAGTGTTCAGACCACCTAAAAAGCCTGAGAACTTGTCCCAGCGAATTTTCAGTCAAGCTTTGCCCACTGAAAGGGATGGGGCAGGGGAAAGGGAAGCTGCCGCTATGCTTTCCCGTGTGGTGGTGGTTCCCCCAGTAAAGCCTGACTTGGGATATCTAGCCCCTGCTCATGGAAGTCGAGGAGGTGGGAACCGCTGCATTTCCTCTCACAAAGGGCGGTAAATATCCTTAAGAAACCCTGAGCTGTAGCTTCTCTCCTGCTGTGTTTAAATACTCTGTCCTCATCTGACATCTTCTTTCTCCTAGTTAAATTTGGCTGATGTTTCATTTAAGTGGTTTATATAACAAGTGCCTGGTTGCACCACAGTCCTTACTCTCCTGTCAGGAATGTTTGCAAGAGTCAATGTGATAAAAAAAGCTGAAATAAACTCAAGTGATAGGAGATGGGAATCAGGAAGTAAAACTTGACCCAGAATTTTCCTTCCAGGCCCTTTGTCCAGCAGTACAGGTAAAAGGTATCACCATGCAAGCAACGATTCAAGGACACTTAAAGTATCAGAGAATCTCTTCCGAGCTCCCTGACATACATGGTTACACATTCTCTGGAGCTCCAACTCTGTTTCTGGCAAAAACGAGAATCAGCTCCATTGCAGGTATTCTAATATTTTGGGACAGGAGAACTGACAGACACACAGAAGCAGAGTTCTTCCCATGGTATAGCATCCAGGAGCACACATGGCTGCTGCATTTTCCTGCCGTCTGTTCCCCAGGACTCAGAATCATGCAATATCAGATGGGTTTGGCTGATATTTTATTGCAAAAGAAGCTGCAAGGTGCACTTCATGCTTTAAAAATGCTATGTCCCAGAAAAAGATGGATTTTAAGACAGAAGTCAGGATGCAATTTAGAATCAGTCTCTGAACAGTCATTAAACAGACCTTTGCATCAAACAGATTGGACCATAGGGGTAAATAGATGCGCAGTTACTGAGCTATGTCGCTAAACAGCATAAACTGAAAGGACAGAGTATGAATGATAGAATTAAACTGTGTTAAAGCTTCAAGGTGAATCACTTGTATTGCATTTTAAGGTGTTGACCTGAAATTGTTATGAGTGTGAGTGTGTCTTTGGTTCCTGGGATGTGGAAGTGGCCAGAGCTGCTTTTCAGAGGTGGCCAGCTGGTTTTGAGCTGATGATATGTTAAAGCCTAAGGTCTCTGCATCGTGTGCCTGAGGTGAAAGAAGAACGTGAACCTCCATTATGCCAGAGTGATTGCAAAATGTGTTAGGAAAATGAGCAGAGTGTTGTTTTAGCCAAGGGAGCCAGAGCCCTGCCTACGCATTTTCTGTCCTCTGTTTCTCCAGTGCTGGAGCAGCTCAGAGAATAAAAGGGGGAGCATGAGCAGTAGTAGAAAACTGTGCTAGTAAATAATGTTGTGTACACTTCACTCAGACTAGCTCTGGACTATGGTGTTTTTCACACCTGTGGTCCTGCAAGGCTCCCTTAATATGATGGTGGGAGGAAAATGTTTATGTAGGCATAACCTAAGTATGTCACAAGTCTTCTCCAGTATTTGTTCTAAAGGATGTAAATATCCTGGTGCTACCAGCCAGAGGAGTTACAACTGTAACTCCAGTGGCAGCAGCTAATGCTTTTAGTGCTGCCAGTCCTGGATTCATCCCCACAGGATGGCAGCTGTTATATAAACAAGGCCTGTGTGGTATTAAAACTTGCCATGGTTCAAGATCTGGGATTTGCCGTAATCATCCCTGTCTGCAGCCAGACCAAAGAGCCATCATCACCTTCAAAACCAAGGCCTGCAGACCATGCAGGTGAGGAAGCAACACCTGACAATTAGTTTTTTTGATGGTGTTCAGAATCCACTCCCCAACACCCCAAAACAAACCTTAGAAACAAATTTGAAGCAATGCTTGAAACAATGATCAGCCATAGGAGCTGATAACGGAGCATCTCCAGGTTGACCATGAAAAAAAGGCTCAGCTTCTGGAAGTGATGATCTCTATTTATGCAATTCTATTACCACATCTTTCCCTATTGGATCAGAAGACCTGCTTCTGCCTCCCACAGAATTTGGAACACATGCTGCCTAGGTGACTTAACTGAGCTGAACCTTGGACAGAAACTCTCAGAAGAACTTCCAAGCTTGAGAAGCATTGCAGTGCTAGTTTGGGTTCACAGCACTGCAGTTAAGACCAGAACCTCAGCCACACAAACCCTGTTATACACATTGACTGTGAAGCAGAGAGTTACTTGTATGCTGATGGGATCCAAGCCCAGAAGATGCTTGCAGCCCAGCTCAGGTCGGGTAGCAATGGGATGGTGCAGTCAGTGTTTTACTATTGGGAAAAAAATGCAATGAGGTGCTAGCAGGAAACAGCTTTTCTCTTTGCCCTGAAGAAAAAGCTATCCCTCAAAGAAGCAGCACGATGTGATTGGACTGATGTCTGTGGAGATGTGTGGAATACCAGGAGATGCCTTGCGCTATCAGGAGCAGAGAGCTGTCACATCAGGCTTTCCACCTACTATTCCACATCCTTCTTGACCTGTGGACTCTGTGAAGCTGCCTGGGGAACACAGCATGCTTTGGTCAGAGTAGATGGTGCTTGAGGAGACATTTTCCTGTCATACAAATCCAGACAGCCCTGTGAGAGCTGTTCTTCCTTCCAAATCACCACTCCTATTACTCATGCACAAATAATACCTTCTTCTTAACAGTCTCTGCTGGGGTGCTTGGTCCTGGCTGCTGAGGCTTGCATGAATTTCCTGGGTTCAGTCCCTCCTGATGAGCATGCTGACAGTTGTTATGTGACTGGTGCTTTTTACCCTCTTGCTGATCAGAGCTCTCAGCCATGAAGTGCGGAACTCAGAAATTAATTGGATGGCTCAAGGAAAAGTCCCATGACCTCAAATATAGCCTGCAGCACTGCAAATTGTAACAAGTCCAGAAATAGGGAGGTCTGGAGAGGCTGCATTAGTTGATTTGTTCCCGATTCCCTATTGCTGTGCAGTGCTTAATCTTTTATTGTCAGTCTTTTCCAGGTATCTCTCCCACACAGTTCAGGACTTTGAGCTCTGAGAGCAGACAAAAAGATTTTCTCTTGCACTGCAGCTACTGCAAGTCAGTCTTCTGGAAAGCAGTAATTTAGCCTCAGCTGGGCAATGTTTCTCTTTCCTAGGAACTGCCAACCTGTGTGGGCAGCTTGGTGCATTGAAATAAGCCTCAGGTAGGTACAGGTTGCCTACAACTGGAGAGTAGAGATATTCTTACTCATTTTCCTTTGTATCTTATAGCTACTTTCACAGTTTAAGAGAAAGAAGAAAATATTTGTGGCAAAAGCATTCTCAGAGATCAGCAAAGAGATCTCTGAGAATGTTCATTCTTAGTCCATCATCTTTGGGCTCCAGGGCTAACATCCTACTGAGGAGATGGGGAGGAGGGCAGGAGCCAGTGTGGTACTTGTAGCAGGACTGGCAGAACCTGATGTGACTTGCTCAACAATTCCCCCGAAAATCTCACTAGCATACAAACTATTTTGGGACATCAGTGAGCTTCATTTTGTCACATGAAAACCACAGTCCAGTTTCCTGCAAAGACATAAAAAATCAGCAGTAACATCGTTGCATAACAGGACATTAAATAGAAGTTACAGTATCTAGTGGATTTTGTCCTGGCTTGCAATTGAAGAACAAGAAAAGTCACAAATATTCCTTGGACATATATAGTGCTGCTAGTGCCTGTCTTCCCAAAAATCCCACTGCTTTGCACAGGGTCTGGGGAGGTTTGTGACCTCCAAGCTGCTCTCAAGCCACCTGCAGCAGCACCTGGTTAGACTCACCTATCTGTGCCAGGCATCTCCCTGCCTGCTGGATCACGGAGGATTGTCCACAAGACTATGTACCACCACCTCATGTGCTTTGTGCCTGCCTTGCTCCATCTAAACCCACAGCATGGAGCTAATGACCCATATGGACCTGGTACCAAACCCCTCTCCCCCATGCCAGTCATAGCTGCACAGAAAGGGCTTAGCAGGGTTAGATCATGAAAGACTCAGTGCCATGAGCCAAGCATTTCCCATGTGCCTACTCTGATTTTCAGGACATGTGGGGCATAGGAACTTGTGGGATGCTGAAGACCTAAGCGACACCCCAGGGACCTCTCCCTTTGCAGCACAAACTTTCTCTGGGTTCCCACCTCTTCATTACTGCAGTCTCATTGTGCTTGCAGCTCTGCAGATGACTCATTCAAATATTCAAGTCCATGTGCTTTATGTTGCTTCAGTGCTAAACAATCTGTGTTGGAGATCAGAAACTGGGAAGAGTGGAGGCCAGCTCACGCAGCACAGCAGGGAGCTGTGATTTCCCCAACCTTCCCCTGGAAAAATACAGAAGAGGGATATGCTGTATTTGGACCTAGAGAAAAGATGAACCTTCCCTTTCCTCCCGACCTGTCTTAGGCAGAAGGAGTTCATTAATATCTTTAATACACCTGAGCATTCAGCTTTCCTGGAAACGAACTATACTTGCTCGATGTTTGTGCAAACCTGTTAGCAGTGTGGGCGTTCACACTGTGATTGTGTTTCAGAGGATGAGGCTCCAAGGCAGATTCAGGCAGAGATACCATTCCAGACTACAGCAGTACCACCCATCACTTTCCCTTCAGTTCATGCAGGAAGATGAACCTTCCCAGCCAAGATAACAGTGTTTAACTCTTGTTCTCAAAAGCTTCTACAAATAGCCAGGCTTCTGCAACAAATGCCTTTCAGTGTTTTGGGTTTTTTTAGGTTTTGATCATCCTGCTTGATTCCTGTGACATTTATGCTTGTCAGAGTGGAGAAGTAAAAGGTACAATACTGCGCTGTATCACACAGATTAAATTTGGTTTGTAATTCATCATTCAGCAGGAGGAGAACATGGAAAAAGCACACCATCTGATTCATACACTACTTGCTTTGGTCTTTTGTGAGAGAGATACAAATAACACCCTCCCAACACAATTAGCAGCAACTATTACAAAAATATTGTGTGTTTAGTTTTTGTTTGTTTTCTTTTGTTGGTTTTTTTTTTCCTTATAGGAAAAAGCCAAGAGCTTTTAAAAGTGTTGCAATATTTAAATTTTAATCCAACACAGGAAAACAGTTCAAGGCTGTTAATCCCTAGACTGATTGTTCGATCCTTTTTCTATAAACCTGATGATTTGGAGAACAAGCTCAATTCAAGGACAAAGCTCTGCCCAGAGACCAGAAACCGGTGCAGACCTATGCACAGGAGCAAGTTGTCTGGTTCCTACAGCTTGCACCACACCCCTGGTTAATGAGTAATTGATAGAAATCTGTAGCATGGGTAGAAAATTGGAGCCTGCCTGCTTTCACAGGCACTGTAGATTCAGGCCTTGTAGTGTTGTGAAGCTGGTTATTTGCTGAAGTTAGTGGAAAGAATGTGATGATAAAAACCTGTAAATTTGTCTGGATGAGTATTAACGAGTTGGGATGCATCGTATCTGTACCGCTCTGGCTTCAAGAGTTCCCTCCTTTCAGCTGTCTGTAACCCATAGGCTGCAGATGTGCAGTAGTGGCTTTGGTTAGTCTGGAGCAATAAGCATATGGGAAGAAATTCCTCTAACTCCTCTCTGAGAGCAGTCCAGCACTGTCTTTAAGCCAGAGCAAAAGGACAATGGCCACATCACAGTGGTGTGTTCAGTTCAGGCTGCTTTTCTGGAGCTGTTTTTGGGCTGCCAAAGCAGCCATGGCCAGAGCCACAAGGGCAGGAAAACTGTTTTAAACCTTACAAAACCTAAAAGTGGTGACCAGGACGTGATGCAGAATGACCTTCCCATCAGCTCCCAGGAACAGGGTCACAGCTGCTTCCAGGGCAGGGCACGGCACACTCAGTCCACAGCTCTTTGCCTCTATGAAAGCAGAGCTTTGGGCTCACCAAGACAAAGGTGTCACTGCTTCCAGCTGTGTGGAAACATCAGAGCCAGGCACAGCAGCAAGGTTACTTGGCTGGCCTGTATTGGTGTGTGATTTTCTTACAGATGGCTGCTTTA
This sequence comes from Ceyx melanurus, assembly GCA_024611195.1. NCBI lineage: Eukaryota > Metazoa > Chordata > Aves > Coraciiformes > Alcedinidae > Ceyx > Ceyx melanurus. The sequence goes on along the minus strand of JANHGL010009714.1, from coordinate 35,963 downwards.
TGTGGCTGTGAAGGGCATGCTTGATGGGCACCGTTATGATGTACTGTGGCAAAGCGACGTGTGGATGCAGCCTTGACAGCTCTGTGTAAATATGCAAAGTGCTCCCTCCTGCTTCTTTCCCTGCCAGCACCACAATGCTGCAGGTCCCCCAAGGAGCTCCTGGTTCATGAGGCACATGCACATCAGGCATGGACAAGCACCCCATCTTTGGTCTTCCTGCAGATGATGAGCTTGCCATTAGATGTTTCTTCCTTCCCGTTCCCCCAAACACTCCCCATTTCCTACATCTGTTGTGAAGTTACCCTGTCAGCATCCATCCAAGATCTCAGTGATGTTGCATAGCAGTTATGTCCAACACTTTCCTCTGCTGCTCTCTCCTCCCCCAGGACACAGTTCATGGGTGCCATTAGGTGCCTCACTTCATCCTCTCTGGAAATGCTTGTTGATGATAGCTCAGCTGCTCTTGTACCTCACATCTGCACCAGCCACAGTCCTGGGAAGAGGAGATGTTTTTCTGGTGCCGGGCAGCAGGTGTCAGGAAGGCAATGCTGCAGGGACTGCCATTATTACTGGAGTCAAGGTCTCTGTTCTGAAGCCCTCTGCTCCCACAGAGCATCCTCTGCCCTTCAAGCTAGCACATGCTCCCGGTGAATCACAGGCCTGCATTTGTCTCAGTGAGCACACAACAGCAGCCTGTGAGGAGAGGAACTTTCTGTCCTATTGGAAACACCACAAGCAGCACAAAGGAAAAGGGCTTCAAAAAAAGGAGAAAAATAATTAAAAATGCTGGGAGCCACCAGTGGTGCCTGGAATCCCATATGGTGGGGAAAAGGCCACCTGAGATGCCAATTTTGGAGGTCACCAGTGTGGCCAGCTTTAAAAATTCGAGCACAACTAAGGTCAGAGAGCGTTTAGCCTCTGGAACTGTTGTTGTGCAGCTAAAAACTGGGAAAAATGGGAAGCTACAAGTCAAACACAGCTCTGTCCTTGCCAATGCAGCTGGTGTTGGGGTTCTCCCAAGTCCTGGGGTGGCCATGTCCCACAGACTGGTCCTGCTGCACACAGGGGTGGTGGGGGCAAGGAGCTGGATTTTGGAAACTCCTGTCTGGTGTCAAAGGGGAAGGCAATCAGCTCTGTGTCTGTGAGAACTTAAAGCCGCGGTGAGTAATTTGCAGGACTTGGGGATACTTACTCTGTTGTTGGGAGAGAGCAGCACAGTTGTCTCTTGCTTTCTTCACTCAGGAAAAGCAGCCTGGTTTCCTGGGGGCTCCTGAGACACACCATCCACACACCCCTCCACCCCCCATGTGCACTTTGTTTTGCTGAGCTAATTCCTTTTGCTTCCTCGGGAAGTTCTGCCTGGGCAGCCATGCTGCAATACCACCACTACACTCCAGTGCCCATGTCCTCAGCAGCCCCATGCTCCCCTCTGTGCATTGCTCCCCTCCCTGCCCCAGGGCTCCGTGTGGACTGGCACAGTGAAGCCAAGTTCAGCACTTGTACCTCTTGGCCCCTAGTCATAGGCTAGAGCCACAGTGCAAGGTGGATGGATCTCAGTCTCAGTGTCCATGTCACTTGCTTGTATCTCCTCTCATCAGCTGGTGGGATCATGGGGACTGCCATTGTGGGACACAAAAAAGTTAGGGACCAAGCCTCAGGAACAGCTGTGCTTAGCAAAAGCAGAGCTTGCCATGAAGATGTACCCCAGAAAGAAACACTGAAACCTTGAGGCTGGTTGTTAAGGCTACAGGAATCCCCAAGCAGGAAAGCATCTATCCAGAGCAGGATTGCATTGCCAGAGCCGTGTCACGTGCCTGTCCCATGCTCAGCAGACCAAGGTGGGGGTGTCCCCCAGCTATTTTTGAGCTACTAATAGGAAAAGCCCCGTGTGTAATCATGGCTTAGCCGGGTCAACTGGAAACCAAGCACTCCAGCTGCTGCATGCTGATCTCCATCACGACACAAGAAGACAGAAATCTTTCAGTTGTGGCTGCAGAGATGACGATGGTGTTCAAGGACTGGGAACCAGCTCTAGGGACTGCATCCTTCTTGACACAAATCACAGCCCTACAACACTGAATAACAAACCTGGCCTAATACTGATAACCCAAGAATGGGAATGCAGCACATTGGGAGCTGAGGGATGTAAAGACCAGAAGCATCAGTCCCACCTCCTGCAGCAGGTGGTTACAGGATGACAGTGCTCAGTTTCTGGGGTGGGCACCAGCTTGTTCTGTGACCACAACTGTATCACATCTCCAACTTGTGTAATAATTCCTCTTCTGAAAAGAATGCGTGACTGCTGGTAACTGTGTGACAGAGACAACAGAGAGTCACTGTATGAAACACAGAGCTGTATGAAATGCAGAGCAAGGTCTCAAACCACAGCTGTGCAAAAGATCCTCCTTGTCATTGAGACTCCTCTTAATGACAGCAGATTGAAGCAATTTGAACTAATGGAAAATACCGTGTTCAGACCCAGCCTCTTGTCAGAGGGAGGCACGTGTAACATGAATAACCAGCTGCTCCTGCTTTGATAATACAGTGGCTCTTCATGTGGGTGGAAAACATGAGCTCAAACATTGCACAGCCTTTGTAAAGCCTATTGCTGCCTCCTCTGTCTTTAAAAATAAAAACCAGGGTCTGCCCTCTGCAGTGCATTTAATATGGCTACACTCTGATATGTCCACCTTTCAATGTGGTTTGTCATTTTTTATTTCTTCAGTGTGTTTGCAGTGGTTTGCGCAGGGGAATACACAGACATGGTTTAAAACACATTTTACTGCAGGTGTTTCTCAGATCACTGACATCTGGTGGTTGGAGGCAGAGACATAAATTTAGATCAAGTTTCTAGATGAACACCTGAATCACCTATAGACAGGAGTAGGTATGGTAGAGTAGATGTCTTTGTGCATGGAAAATCCCTCTGCCATCCAGCTGTGGAGGGAAGAGTTGAGCCCTGCCTGGGCATTTAGAGCTGTATGCTCTGGACTCCTCTTGCATCAGTGCCAAGTTACTACAGTCATGGTGACTTTGGGCTTACCTTTGCCCTGGTTTGCACTTCACGTCACTGTGGACATCCTTTAAAATTCTAAGCCAGGTTTTTACATGTGCCTCTACCCAAGAGATTGTTTGTATATCTGCACTGCAGGCATCAGAGCTGCGGGGTTATCTCTAAGGGCCGAGGATCAAAGCTGAGTGTTTATTCCCATACATAGTATTGGCACTGCAGTCATGCCTGGAGTCCCTATTTGGAAATAGTGGCCCTGTGATGAGGACAGCCAGCCACAGAGGCACCCCAGCCTGGCTCTGACTGTGCATCAGACCTCGCTGGGTCAGGAATTGTCAGCGTGCTGAGGAGGGGATGTGTACTTGGCCCATGGAGCTAATAATTTAATTTCTTCTCAGGCAAATGCATCGAGCAAGAAACAAGTTTGATAGTTTGATAACTACAAGGTGGTAGGTATCAAACTTTGTGATTTGTGGTGTCCCCAGTGATCCAGACTGGTTCTGGTTGCAAAAGGATGAAAAGAAGTAGAAGCAATACATCTGTTTGGAACAACCAAGCTATCACTTGTTGTTTATATGCCAGTAGCCGGAGGAGGAGAAAGAGAGAAGCAGAGACAATTTCTTCCACCAAGATTCCAAGATCCTTTATTTATTAATTTACATCTCTCTTTATACCCTTTTAACTTCATGGTAATTGGACAAGAAATCAGCCACCCCCCAGGGTGATTGGCTGGGGTGCCACAACACCTATAGTCAAAACATCTTTCTACTGTTTTACAATCAAATGCCAGCAAGGTCACCATCATTTTAACACCCATAATCACTTGAAGGAGAGTGCTGCAGACAAGTGGAAACTGGGAAGCTGCTCCCAGAGACAAGCTATCTCAACTGCCTGTGCCCAGTATTACCACTGATGGGACAGAAAAGTGGTGGCAGTATTACAATGAATTTCTCAGCATGTCATGAGGTATAGATACTCATCACATGGTTTAGCACATTGCATTATAACATTATTAATTGCTTTTACTTGAAAGAAACAGAAAAAGGAACCTCTAATACAAGAGACATTTTTTTTCCTGGTTTCCAGTATATTACCTTTCCTTTTGTATCTACTACAGCTGGAATCAGCACATCTACACTACCAGAAAAAAAGGTCATTAATCAGCTTCTTCCTTTTACTTTGCTGCAGCCACATGAAGATTACAGCTTGCAATACATCCCTGACAAATTGAAAGAAGCATTGAAATGAGTCCATGAGAAACATAAGTTCAGTAACCAGATCTGTAGTGTACAACATCTGTCAAGATAACGTGATCTCTCAGTGGCTTTGATGTGATGGAAGTGGGCTGCTGAGTTCCCCTGGGAAAGTTCCCCTTCCCTCTCTTTATTAGATCTGAAGGCAGCCCCAATGCAAAGCTTTTCTTAAACAAAACTCTGGGTGCATGAGCAACTGAATGGATCCTTGAAGTGGCACAGCTACCGAACATCATTCCCAGCCACCTCTGGAAATGGGAAGCCTCGTGGATTGAGAGCGCTGATAAATGTGCCTTTCCTGAGGAGCTCCAAGCTTGCAGAGAAGGAAGGGTTAAGCAAATTTGCCCTCTCCTCTGAACAGGGCTCTTTCAGGAAAGGCAGTGATCAGAGCACAGATAGCTGTGCCTTGATCAAAGCTCCCTCGGCAGCCCAGGGGTTGGAAGCAGGGCAGCCTTCTTCCAAAAATGATGCAGCTGGTGCTGGCAGCAGGGAGAGAGGAGAGGAATAGACAGCTCCTCCTTCAGCATCTCCTCCAGGCAGGGCTGGGACTGCTCCAGGAGGGGATGGATGCTGCAAGAGCTCTTTTCCTGTCCTGGACAAGATGAGGAATGAGGAATAACTCTGCCCTCTTCCCTCTCACAGCAGAGGGGTGCAGCCCCATCTCAGAGCAAAGGAGCAGGAACAGAGCAACAAATCGTGCTGGTGGCTGTTCAGTGGCAGTGGCATAAGGTCCCTGGGTGGGAGAGAGTGGAGGGATGGGCTGGAGCCAACTAGGCAGCCTTTGAAATGAGCTTGGGAAGGGCTGTTTCCAACTTTTCCTGCTCTGGGAATCCACATGGATCAGAGCTGGAAAAGGGTTAGCTGGGAAAACAGGAGGCAGCTCTTCTACCTCTCCCCTTGTGCATCACTGAACTGGGTAAAAGGACCTGTTCATGGGCTGCTGTCTCATTTCACACAGCTCAGTGCAGAGCCAAATGGGAGCACAAAGCTGGGGGTAAACTCTGGATTAACATGGAGTTGAAGACCAGAGAAGGAGGTGTCACCAGTGTAGCAGTGGTGCAAAAAAGCCGTGTGTGAATAAGGATCATAGAAAGGGGAGGGGAAGGATTACTCTGCAGACTCAAGAGCCCTGCTCAGGGACAAAGTGATCTCCTGGGTGTTTATGCTCAGGCAGTCCCCGTGTGGGTGGGAGTGCTGCTTCCCATGGCTGCTCCAGCACTGTCCCCAATCAGAAATATGTTTAGCTTTACAGATTTGAGGCTTCTATGGTCATGCAAAGTGACCACAAATGCCAAGCCTAGATGGCCGCAGACTCCAGGGCAGGGTGTCCTCTCTGAGGTGACCACAAAGCCTGTTCCTGCTGTGCCCAAAGCCTTGTCAGTCTCTGAGACTGACCAGAAGGATGAATCAGCAAAGGCTGGAGTGTGAGCAGCAACAGCAGAAGAGCAGCACACCCGTGACACTGCATTTGCACTGTGGTTACATGGGCAAGAAACAATGTCTGTTAGCTGGAGGTGAGCACCATCGCTCTGGGGCTGATGTTTCTCCTCAGGAGATCAGGTGGTGAGGGGCGATGGAAACTGTCCTGAAAGATGCATCCCATCACGCAGACTTCATCCAAGAGCTACCCAAGGAGTCTGGAAGTAGCAGTTGCTTGCTGAGGCCATGGGAAGAGAGCAAAACCATTGCAAGAGGCAAGGCTCATAAAGGGATGGAAACTCAGCTAAAATATCCAGGCCAATATCATCTACTGCCCAGTCTGGGTCTGTGAGGGGAGAGTCTGGGACCAGGAAAAGTACCACAGAAGAACTAAATTAGAGAGACATTTACTCTGGGTCTCAGCTGTGCCTTCCCTGACTCTCCTCTCATTTAATGTTCCTGAGCTCTGGGCAGGACTAGTCAGTGGCAAATAGTCTGTCACATGGGTGGCCTTCTCTAAGCAGTGGGACACTTCTGCTGTCCCTTGTGCCTCCTGGAGAGACCTGTGCTTTCCCCATGCTACCATGGGGAACCTGTTCAGCCTGGCACACCTGTGTGATAGCCAACAACACCGGATAAGCACCCACCATCATCACCTCCCTGATGTGCTGTGCTCACAACCAATGCTCTGTCCTTCAGTGTGAACCCCCTCAGCTGTTTCCATATTTTGGCAGCTGGGGAGGTGCTGCTGCAGCAGCTGCCTGTCTCATTGCACATCTCGTCCAGGATGGGGGCAACTGAGTTACAGGGACCTGTGGCAGCTCAGGCATCCTCTCTATTGGAAGGTGAATGATGCTGTGCCCAGCATCTCACTGGTAGAAAGGGCCACCAGGGGGTTCTGCGAGCAGCACCCCAGGGCAGGTGGAAACAGACAGGTGGCTTCATGTCTTTGGCTCCCCTTCTCAAGGCTGCCAATCCAGTAGCAGCAAAATGCCGAGAGCCGAGGAGGCCCAAGCAGTTCATCTGTCTCTGTTGAGAAGCACAGGAGAGGCCCAAACAAAGAGAAGAGGAATAGCCTGTGAGTCAGTGTCCCTGCTGTCAGCTTGGCCAGAGCTGAGGGGGAGGGAGGAAGATGAAAGTATTGTCATGCAGAGTCTGGCTTTCACATTCTCTGACTTACTTGTGGTCTGCGTGGTTTTTACCTGCAGGACTTGGTTTGGTGCTCAGGTAGATCTTGTGTCAGGCACCAAGCTGTTAATGTGTGCAGGACGATGTAAACACGTCCTGACTGTTATCTACCTCTTCTTGCAGGGGCAGGGGCTTCTCCAAGGGTGCTTGGGGCAGGCACGTCCCTCTCTGCACCTGGCGAATGAATAAGCATCAGTTGTTCTGGGTAATTTTAGTACAGCCCCCTGAGCCCAGACACCCTGTACCAGAATTTGTGGCCTGGGACAGCCCCAACCAAGGCAGGCTCCCTGCCAGTGTGGCATGGTCCACAAAAAGATTAGTTTAGGCACTAATTGCATCCCTGATCTGGAGTTCAGATTACCCACATCCCATAGCTCTTCTGAGGCACCCAAGGATGCTCAAGGGCATCAGAGTTGCTGTCCGCCAGGCAAGACATGAGTGGAAATCAACCTCATGCTAAGTACATGGTTCCTCCATGCAGACCTCCTGTGATATTCCTCATTGCAAGTCTCACCACCTTGGGGACTTACTGACACAGGTCCCACTCAGTCCTGATATTGTGGAGCCCCAAAGCCATTTAGGACCAGATCTGGAACTGCCTGCCAAGGCTTAGCCATTAATGCCTCATGGGCCATCATCTATGCAGAGAGAAAAGCCAAGGAGCAACCAAATGCTCAGCAAAGACAACAAATGGAAAAGAGAGAAGCGTTAAAAATGTAGGAACAGGGACCAGGAGGATGCCCCAGAAAGCAGAGCATCCCCACCATGCTCATCATACCCAGGGTTGGTGGATGCTGCCCCATGATGGTGTGTTCAGGGGTATCCAAGGAAGAGGGAGTAAGAAAAAGCCCTACAGCCCATGGATCTATGGTTCTTCCCCTGCCCAGACATTTTGGGATGCTGGGACTGATGGATCTCCAGTTTAACTGGGTCCAGCCTCATTTTGATTTTCATGAGCTAATTTCAATTTTAAAAGCTCCCCTGGAATTATATTGCATTCAGAAAATGGCCTGGATGTTACTGGCCTGCAAGTCCCCAGTGAAATCAAAGGGAAATGTGTCTGCAAAGCCTGAGGAATATTCATCAGGCTGATTTTGAGTTCAGTTCATTAGCAATTATGTTGATTTGTCTTCCCCTTTTCTTGCCAATTTACCAGGGCAACGTCTTGGAAATTCACCTCATTTAGAGAGAGCAGGATGTAATTAGCTAGATAATCTGCTGATTGTCCTGTCAAGCTCTATGTGCCCGGTCTGGACACAGGCAGTGGCTGTGCTGACTGGATCAGACCTGATTTCTGGTGCTGTTTATGCACTTAGTGCTATGTAGGCAGGAAGAAAGATCGTGTCCTACCCTCAAGCAATGACAAATCCACCTCTTGTATCATTCCTCAAGCTGTAACCCCTGGGTTGAAACCATCTGGGAGCTTGTGTTCCGGGGTTAGCTTCTTTGCCAAGGCAACAGGATTCCCAAGGGTATGTGGATACCTATTTTTGAGAAGGATGGGGATGATTTATTTCCCTAGGGCAGCTCATTTCTATTTTCTCGCTGTGTCCACCCTTGCTGCTGTTTTCCAAGTCGCTAACTAAGGTCAAGCAACTCAGCCACAAGGTGCAGCACAGCAAGGGCTCAGTCACGAGTTACTGGAGGCAGATGGCACCACATAAGAGATGCCTGAAGATTTTAACTGATAAGGGAGATTTCAGGGAATACCCAACACTTCAGAGTCCTTCAAGTGACAGAGGAGAGTTGTTTTCTATTAAGTCAGTCTTGAACCTGCAATTCGGCCAATGGAAAAGGGGTGCTGAGTGTTGCATGTTACACTCTTCTCCTACTCATAGCCCAGTGAAGACCCCACAGAAGATGGCCACAGGGGCTGTTCAGGCTGTACAGGCTGCCCACAACACTGGCACCATACTCTAGATCTATGATTGAGTTGTGCCTTCCTTAATTTCCTGTCACCAGGATGGAAAGGCCATGCTCTGTGCCTTAGACTGATAAATGGGTGTCACCTTCCACTCTGGGGAAGGGGCTCAAGTGCCCCCTGTTTCTTTCTCAGATCACAGCTAGAGCTCTTACGCACAGTGAAGGGTCTAGAGAACCGTGTATCAGCTCCTTGAATCTCTGGCTGGTCTGTCAGTGGGTAGGTACAGGGTGGTTAGCAGATTAAAGCAGAGAGGACAAGAGCAGGGTGTCACCGTGGGTCAGTTTATGGGGAGTGAGGAACAAGAATCCAAGAGAGGCAGGTGAGGTGACAGAGCAGCAGCTGTGGAAGCCTGTCCCATGTGGAGAGGGGTAGGGCAGCCAGCACCAGGTCTTGCACTAGTAAGGGTCATCCTGCCACCAGGCTTGGTGATCTCCACTGCCCTCCTGCTGCCAGCCAGTAAGGAGCAACATGGGGAAATACCTCAGCCTGCTTTCCTGGCTTTGAATGCAGGGTTATCACACAATTTTCTCTCACTGGTAAATGAGCAGCAGCAGCAGCAGTGCTGTGTGAGCTGTGCCAGGTAAGAGGGACCGCAGCACTGACACAGGCAGCAGAGGAGGGATTCAGCCAAGGACACGCTTCCCGTGACAAGGACTGTACGTGGCTGATCCCCTTCTGGGGGTCAGGGCAGTACTGAAGCACACTGTAGGGAACCACCAGACCTGCATGAGGGCAGAGCCTGGGCTGGGGCAAGGGGGCTGGTGAAATCAGGGTGCCCAGACACCATCACCTGCAGCACCCAAGCAGGGGCTGCTTTGCCAGGCTGCGGGGAAGAAAATCACCACCCCCAGAGACCACATGTTCTTTATGCCCCTTTTCTCTGGAATTGTCTCTGGTTGGGCTCTGAGAGGTCCTCCAGGAACTGTGGCTTTTGGGGGTCACTCCTTGATGGAGGGTGTGAGTGCTGAAGGTCTGGTTCACATCAAGGTTGGCCTTTGCACAAACAGTGGCTGGACATCTGGAAATGCAGCACAAACACATCACAACTAGGAAGCTTATCAAGATAACATTTATTTTTCCGAAACTGGAAATCCCCGGGGTTGTATCACCAACGTATGACACATACCCTGAGGTCATCTGGGAAATGTTTATGTGGGGAAAATTCAGGTCTTTCCCTGCTGGGTCCTGGCTGTGCCCTGTGCTGGTGAGGAGTGCTGCCCTTCTCTCCATCTGGCCGCAGTGGATCTTCTCCAAGCAGGTCCTGAGGGATGAGGCAAAAAGATGATGAGGCAACAAGGCGCTCTTGAACATGGAGTAGGGCCTAGTAGAACAAGTCTTATGAGAAGCAGCTGCAGGAGCTGGCTTTGTTTAACCTGGAGAAAAGGAGGCTCAGAAGAGACCTTCTCATTCTCCAGAACTCCCTGGCAGGAAGTTGTAGCAAGGCGGGGTTGGTCACTTCTCCCAAGTAATAAGCGGTAGGACAAGAGGAACAAGCCTCATGTTGCACTGGGGGAAGTTTAGGTGTGGCATTAGGAAAAATTTATTCACCAAAAGGGTTGTAAAATCACGATCCCTGGCCGTGTTTAAACACTGTGCAGATATGGCGCTCGTGCCATGGTTTATCAGTGAACATGTTGCGTTAGAACAGGGTTCATGGTTGGGATTGATAATCTTTCCAATTTCAACGGTCCTGTGGCTCTACAGGGCTGGCCCGCACTGCCCAGGGCGGGAATGGAGTCCCCGTCCCCGGAGCGGCGGACAGCCCCGGAGATGTGCTGGGGGACGCGATTTGGAGGCGCCCGGGCATCGCTGAGGGGTCGGTAGGACCCGGCGAGCGGAAAGGGGCGTTTCCGACCCAAACGGAGGCGCAACCAGCCCGTCAGCGCGCGCAGCCGCCCCGCGCTCTCCTGTCCCCGCCGAGGCGCCGTCGCTGCTTCCGGCGCGGGCACGGAAGCGGAAAGGGGGGAGCGGCGGCAGCGTGAGGAGATGGCGGCTCGCGGCAGCGCGAGGAGGGGGGCGGGTGCGGGGTCTGCCCGCGGTCCCGACCCGCAGGAGGAGCCGCCGCCCCCGCTTCAGGCCGTACTTGTCGCCGACAGCTTCAACCGACGTTTCTTCCCTATCTCCAAAGACCGGCCGCGGGTGAGAAATCCCCTCTGCCTGCTCCCGCCTGTCTCGGGCCCCGCTGTCCCTGTGGGGTTGGAGCGGGCAAGTCCCCGGGGAAAGGCGGTGGGCGGGCCCGGCGTCGCGGCGGGCCCCGCCGTGACAGCCCCGGGCTGGGTCTGGAGGAGACGGAAACCCCCTTCAGTAGCTCTCCGCAAGACCTGGGATGCTGCTGGGCCCCTGCGTCAGCCCAGGGCTCGGGCAGCCCGCGCCGCCCGGCTGCGGAAGCTTTTGACCGGCCCTTCTCGGTTGTGATAGTTTATATCTCCCGCTGGAGAGGCAGCGAGGGTGTAATCGCTGCGCCGGTGCTGTTTGCTTTTCCATATGGCAGGGCGAGCAGCGCGGTTTGCCTGTCGCCTGTCGTGGGCAGACTGGGTTCTGATAGAGGAACGAAACAGACCCTTTGGCCGTGCCACCAGCAATAGATAAAAGAAGGGGCCAGAAAAATGGGTGGGAAAAGCACTGTAATGATCCAGATGAGAAGGCTGGATGTTAAAGGAAAGAACACTTCTGGAGGATGTAGGTCTGAGCAATTATCTTCTTTCATTTGCTGGTTAAATGTTTGTGGTGGTCATAATTATACACGCGAGCTTGGGCCTGAAACAAAACCACCAAGAACGAATTAAAGAGCAGCCTGAGATCACTGTGGTGTAAATCAGTAACTCAATTTAAAAGTGTGGCTTGAATCTCAAGTTAAGAGAGTAGTCACTTTAGGTTGTGGAGTTTTTCCCCTTTGTTTAATTCTGGACACTCATATTCCTGTGGCTTCATCATTCATGTCTGACAGGTTTTTCTTGAAATACTGAAAGCCTGACTCAGGGAAGCAGAACTCTTAGATGCTTTTTTTTTTTTTTTTTTTCTCCCAGTCTCTCATCTGAGTCTTTTTGAAGAGTTTTACATGTGATAAATTCACTATTTTCATGCTTTCCTCTCCTGAGAGTCTGTCCCCTATACAAGATAAGAAATTAGCTCTTGCTGTTTAGATCAACTGTAAACATTTTTAGTAAGAGGTGGTCAAACAGCTACTTGTGTTACTTTCCTAGTGCTACTAATGATATTCTGTCCTCAAGTAGGAAGGGGCTGTTGCTGATGTTGAGGCACAGAGTGTTTGTTCACCTGTCTATATGGTTTTGGGGTGGGTTTTTTGTGTTGTTTTTTTCAGGCTCTTTTACCTATGGCAAATGTGGCTATAATTGACTATACCTTGGAGTTCCTAACGGCAACTGGAGTGGAAGAAACCTTTGTTTTCTGCTGTTGGAAGTCAGCTGAGATAAAAGAGCACTTACAGTAAGAGTTGGTTTTTTTTAGCTTTATTATGGTGAGGATTCTTCCATTCTCCAACAAGCCTCAAAGATCTCACTGATCCTGCTGATGACAAGTGTGGAAGAGATTCCCTTTCACCAATCGTCTCCTGGCGTATCTCTAAAAATTAGACACCACCATGAAGGAGTGGGGTTGTGCAGTACATTGAAAGGCTTTAGCGCTTTGGCACTGCATTTATATTTTATGTGTCTAAGAAGGGTTTCCTGTGGGCAGCCACATAAATGGACAGGTACCACCTTTTGCGTTATGCCCTGCCCTGGTGTGCCATGCAGCTTATGGGAATGACTCTCTTGGCACTTTTACTTCTGTATGCTGCAAGTTTGCAAGCTAAAGAAATACAAGCAGTCTTCTGCCTGCCTTGGGTACTGCTTTCTGAGATTTAAAAAAATTAAAAAGTAGTAGTTTGGGTTGTGTATAAGTTTTCCTTCTCCTTTGTGAAAACTTGGCTTGCTGGAGTCTGGTCTCCTGAGTTTCCATAAGAGGCTTTCAAAGCCTGACCCTCTTCAGTTCACCTGCTGTGTGCAGCCGGGCGCACCTGGGCTGCTGCCTCCTAGTGTGTTCTCTGCAGGAAGGTCCTCTTCCCGCCTTCCCAACGTGGTTTCTCTCCTTCCAGAAAATCCAAGTGGTGCCGCCACACCTCTCCCAACACAGTGCGCTTCGTCACTTCCGACCTGTACCGCTCCCTCGGGGACGTGCTGCGAGACGTTGACGCCAAATCCCTCGTTCGTTCAGACTTCATTCTTGTCACTGGAGATGTGGTGTCCAACCTCAATATATCCAAAGCCCTGGAAGAGCACAAGTAGGCATGGACAGAGCATCCGCGTGCCCGCCTTGCTGAGGCTCCGCACACTGACGCGTTCTCAAGTCCCGCCTTTTCTTTTTCAGGTTGCGTCGGAAGATGGAGAAGAACGTGTCAGTGATGACAATGATATTCAAGGAGTCCTCACCCGGGCACCACGCGAGGTGCAAAGAGGATGACATTGTTATTGCTATGGACAGTGCCACAAACCGTGTCCTTCACTACCAGAGAACCCAGGGGCTGAAACGCTTCCGCTTTCCCATGGTGCGTCTGGGACCTGACGGGTGGATAAGGGCTGTGGTAGTGAAGCAGCCCGCACAAGGGGAGGCCCTCCTAGAGTGAGGGCTGGGGAACTCTGCTTGCTGCTTCTTTTGGAGGAGCAGATGATACGAAGTAACTCTTGGTCAACTGCCTCTTTATTTTTTTTCCTTTGACCTTTATTTGAGGCTTAGTGAAATTGTGCCAGGACACACGTCTGGGACTCGTTTCAGAGCTTGAAGATTCACACAATTCAGTTTTTGCATTTGTTTGATCCCTTTTCTCCATGTGAAGCGAGGGAGGTGGATGATTTGTGTGGTTGCAGGGGTTCCCAAATAGAGATGCACACACCACTATCTTACATAGACCATGTGGGAGCAGCCTGGCACAGGGTGGGGGGTTGAATAGCTGCAGGTGCATCAGGTAGAGGAGGACTTAGGACCTCCTAGGAGCTGCAAGTACCTCCTATTACCTCTGTCTGTACTGTTCACCTAATAATGTGGTAAAAGCTGTGTAAATGTCTGTGGAGGCACTTTATCCAGTGAGATAAATGGGCCTTTTCCCTTTTTCAACTCAGAACTAAGACAGTGATTATATGGCATTTTCATCCCCAAATCAGTAATCAGTATTTTGATTTTTAAAAATTTTTTTAACCTTCAAATGTAAGCACAAATCCCTATAGGAAACTAAAAAGGAAAAAAACCCAAAACAACCCAATAACAAAACAACCCCCAGCTGTAGAAATCCACAGGGAGTATGGAAGCTATGGATAGTGCATTCTGATTTATTAACTTTCTTTGTACATTTGTAGCTCTTGGTGACTAAGGTGGGAGCCTCCTGGAGGAAAAGTGATTGTTCGAAGTACAGGCAGTTTTATGGAGAGCTGCCCTGGATCAGGACGAGGGCAGTCACTCCTGACTGACACACAGCTCTGTGTGTGATCAGGCTGTGCCTCCTAAGCTTGTGTCTCAGTGACATTGTAGATTTTGCTGATCTTCAGAACCTTCACTAATTTAATAACTTCATCAGTACTGTCTCTGTCTTATAAAAGCTTTTGGGGTTCATTGCTGCATGAGGTTCACAGATCATCTGATATTTTTTCCTCTTTCAGAGCCTGTTCCAGAACTCTATTGAGAATGTTGAGGTGCGCCATGACTTGCTGGATTGTCATATTAGCATCTGCTCTCCACAGGTGAGATCTTTCCTTCTGAGGGTCCAGAATTTAACCTGCATTTTTTCCTGTGTCCTGCTGGTGTGCAGGGGGGTTGTGTGTCCTAAAGTGTACTAGGTTTGGAAACCAGAACTCCCAGTTGTGCTCAGTGACTGAGAGCCCAAGTGATTCTGGGGCATTGCTCTGCAGACTGTCTGGGTGCTCAGTCTGTATCTGGCATCCACTGCTCAAGCCCAGTCAGAACTAGACAGTGGATGCATCAGTAGACTGGCTGATGTTGCACAGGATGGAACTATTCTGGAAAAGAAGTGATTTTACTGTAACTGTAGTAACGCCTGTGGAGCAGGGGTGATGGCTGTGCTGTGGAAAACTGTCAGTACTTGCAAGCTGGTACCATGTTAGGGTAACATTTGGGGTTATTCCAGCCTAGGCTCACTAAGATCTCTTCCACATCTGAAAAAGCTGGTCTACGGCCTTCCTTGGGGAGTGAAACTACAGAGTGAGGCTGGGCAGATTGCTTGGAACTGGTAAAGCAATGTTTTACCCCTTCTGAAAACCAGAATCGGTTCGTAGTCTCTGTCAGGAGGAGGAGATGGGAAGGTCAGCACTCCTAGCAGAAGGAATCAAAGCTTTATTCAAGGCAAGAACATCACTTTCCTATCCTGTATAACTCGGCTCTCTGAGAACCACTGAACAGCCTTTAGTTATCCGACTTTCCTGGCAATGTGTTCCACTAACCGTATTCTTATTTTTTATTTGTGGCAGGTGGCTGAGCTGTTCACAGACAATTTTGACTACCAGACACGGGACGACTTTGTGCGCGGTCTTTTGGTGAATGAGGAGGTGAGGAGAGGGTGGTTATAAGGGACATCCTATTGCTGTGCATTAGAGAGCCTTCTGACACGCTCCTGCCTGCCTCTCAGGTGCTGGGCAACCAGATCCACATGCACGTAACGACGGAGGAGTACGGTGCCCATATTTGCAACCTGCTGATGTATGAAGCTGTGTGCTCTGACATCATCCGCCGCTGGGTTTATCCTTTGACTCCGGAGATGAACTTCACGGACGACAAGAATCAGAGCTACACCCATTCTAAACACAACATCTACCGGGGGTTGGATGTCAGCCTGGGCCACGGCAGCGTGCTGGACGAGAACGTGCTCGTTGGGCAGGGGACGGTCATCGGCAGCAACTGCTCCATCACCAACAGTGTCATTGGGCAGAACTGCTGGATAGGTGAGTGCAGGAGTGGGGGATGTGCCAGCCTGGCCAGGCACAGGCACATTGTAGTTTTTGGAAGTGCATTTAGTGCTAAGAGGGGATAGTAGGTGCTGATTGACTTCTAACGGGGAATAAAAGGAGAAAAGATTGGTTTTACAACAGGGCAAATAAAGTTTTCAAGGTACCGTGATGAAAGGTGGCAGGTACTTCATGTGAATGAGATGGGGTTTTTTTCAGAATTATAGAATACATGACCTGTACTGATTGAGGTTTATCACCCACCAACATCCTTCAAATGAGGAACATCTGTCCCTTTTTTGTGAGCTGTCTGGTACTTCTAGTCTTGGCTGGATTGTTTTGTGATTTGACGGAGATATTTTGTGATTTTTTTTGAGATGTTCAGTTGTTAATGTCAACTTTATAAGTTACGTAGAGAGCAAGCTCACCTTTTAAATTTGGTAAGAAATGGCTGTAGGCCTCTAAGGCTGATTTTTACCTTTGTGCATCAAGAGCTTTCGGGTTCACTAAGATGCTTCCTAGTGGACTCAGCATCTTGAGAGAGCAGCAAGCTGCCTTGCTCAAAATATTTGTGCTCGGTGATATGTAACAGGTGACAGAGTCATTTTGGATGGAGCTTTTCTATGGGACAAAGTCCACATAGCAGATAACGTGGAGATCTGCCATTCCGTTATCTGTGATGAAGCTGAAGTGAAGGAGAAAGTGAAGTTAAAGCCCCACTGTGTCCTCTCGTCTCAGGTGAGCTGTATTTATGTCTGCTCTGTTTTCTGCTTTTACTGACAGATCATTAGACTTACACTAGACCATACCAACATACAGGATTGCTCTGAGTCTTTGTGCACAGGCCAGGGATATGCTGCTACTCCCAGCTTTTTCTAGCTGTTATTTGGCTGGGGTAGTGTGGTATGTAATGTAGCAGTCTTGCTGTCTTCATTTGTGCTTGTTAGCATAGAGCTGTTGTTCTCTCTGGTGCAGGTACAAAGGGGCAATCAGGGTATCTCTTCATTGAGATATGTTGCATGTATTTGCAGGTAGTAGTAGGGCCTGGCATCACTCTTTCTGAGGGCACAGTGATCTCTCTGCACCCACCAGATGAGGAAGAAGAGGATGATGACCAGTTCAGTGATGATTCTGGTGTGAACAAAGAGGAGAGCAAAGTGAAACTGAAAGGTATGAGAGTCTCTGGCTCAATGCACTCAGGCTATGCAGAGGGTTTTGCCTTCCATGACCTTTTGGGGTTTTTCCCTCCCCAGTTTTGGACTCTGCAGTGCCAGGCTGGAGCTTAGTGCTGCATTCAGCTTGGAATGTGTGTTCCAAGGATATTGGAACACACAGTTGCTTTCTGTGGCAGGCAAAGATATTCCGCTCAAGTTGGACAGTGAGATGCACCTCGGTACTCCCATATTAAAATCTTTGAAGACTCAGCTATTCTCCATTTTTCTTAGAGTAGGAGTCTTGCAGGAGACAATAATCTGAAATTGGAAGAGATGTTGAGGTCAAGGCAGGTTGTAAGATTTATGTCCTTGTAGCTGGACTGTGTCCAAGGACTTTGTCCTTGTGGGAAACTGTTCCTACCAGTCTGGGTTTGTCAAGAGATCTAAATGTGGTCAGCTGGATGTTGCTGCTGTAGGGAGAAATCGGTTGCTTGTCAAGGCAAGTGAGAAAATAAAAGCTGAAATCCATAATCCATATGCATCTGCAAAAGTCCCACCTCCCTCTTGATTAAGGATATTCAGGGGCAGTAATATGCAGGTTATACCAGTCTATTTCAGGTTTGCTTGTATGCAGACCCAGTACATCTACATCCTGATGGCTATTTCTTTTTCAGGTTACAATAAAAAGGATGTAGGCTTAGAGGGCAAAGGCTATCTCTGGAAAGCAGATGACAAGAATGAAGAGGATGAAGAAGAGCAGAGACAAAGCCTATGGGGTGAGGAAGAATTGAGTGTTGTCACCTGGGGATGGGCAGGCAGACCTGTGTGTGGGAAACTGGCTGAGTGGGATTCTGGTAATTGTGTCTAGATAAGACCTGGGATTTGTGCAGCACACTGGCTCCAGATTATGTGCATGTGGAGGAAAGGTGAGGGGTGAAAGCAGCTGGTGGACCAGATTCTCTCTTCCTGTGCTCTGTAGAAGATGATTATTTTATCTTTGACTTGTCTTACCACACAGAGCTGCCTGTGCAGTGAATGGTACATTATGGGACACCAGGCCCTCCCTTAGGAGGAATATGCTGTGGCTATTCTGGGTACTGCTGGCTTTCTTCCTGCTAGTGACAGCTCCTGCTGACATTGCTCCATCATGAGTCAGCAGCCTGTGTAAAACCCCTTTGTTTCTGTCCCTGTCCTTTGTTGTCTGCCTGTGCCATTATCCTAGTGCCAGCTCTAGCCTTCCCTCTGCAGCAAATCTAATCTTGACCTGTGAGTAGAAGCTTCCTTGCAAGGACAGATAGTTGCTGACTTGGTTGGGAAGTCCATGGAACACCTGGCTCCTCAAGCATGTGACAACTGCAGCTTTTGAGTGTTGAATGCTGCATCTTCTGTTCTTCATCAGGCCCAGCTATGCACTCTGAGGAAGAGAGTGAGTCAGACAGTGACCTGAGCATGGGCTCTGAGGAGCCAGACAGCCGAGCAGCGTCCCCCCAGCTAGATGACATCAAAGGTGAGAGATGGGCTGTAAAGAAGCATGACGAGTCTGCAGGCACTGCAGTGAGTGTGAGATTTGTGCTGCTTTCTCAAGGTTTATTGGAGAATTTAAGGATGCCTCTAGTATGTTTGATTTTCCTGATCTCACTGCCTGTATTTTCTACAGAATTCTTTAATATTCCCTTTATTGCTGTTGCGTTAACCCAAGGTAGACAGGGATGAGTAGATAGATAAAGATCCTTCATCTTTCTCACTCCTGATCACTGGGCCTTCATGAAAGTGTTCTCTCTGAGTTGTCTAACTGGCAGTATCATTGCCTAAACATGGAGATTGTGTGAAGGTCCAGCAGAGTTTCCCTGTGTGGACACCTTACTGATGCAATAATGCTGGACAATTAAATATCATTGTAGGAGCTGTCTTGTTTGGCAGATATGTTTTGGTGTTCTGTTTTGTTGTGTTAAGCTTACCTGGAGCTGAAAGGGCTTCAAGCTTTTTTTGAAGAAAGAAGGAAAAAAAAATTGGGCCTTTTCACATTAAAACATCTTAAAGGAAATTAAACCATTAAATTTTAGGTTTGAATTAGTATCTTTCCTTAGGGGATGTTTGTCCAAATAGGAAAGAATAGACCGTGAAGGTATAATAGAAGCTCTGCTCTAAAAGCTTGCAGAGCTTGGTACTGATTTATGTGGACAGATCAGTGATCTCTAGTCTCCTTTACTTGAATCACGTTCTATTATTGGTAAGTATAGCTGATGGGGGTTTGTGCCATCTTATGAAGAGTGAGTAAACATCTCTGCCAGAATGCTTTCTTTGTTACAGGCATAGTTGTTTTTTTTTTTCAGTAATGAACAGTTTGAAGTATCTCTGCATTTCCCTCTCATGTCCTTCCTTTCATTAGTTTTCCAGAATGAGGTTCTGGGTACATTGCAGAGGGGCGAAGAAGAAAACATTTCCTGTGACAACCTGGTTCTGGAAATCAACTCCCTCAAGTGAGTATTACTTTAGGGCTACAGTCCCTTATGCTGCACAGTTGGGTTTTTCAGCTGATCTGGGAGGGAGAAACTATATGAGTACTCGTGTTTGATTGTTAAATGTTAATTTTATCAGTACAGAGCATGAGAACTGCAGATTAGAGATCATGACTGAATGATTGCAGGAGATACTGGAGAGCACCAGCTTCATCTATGCTGCATCCTTGGTGGTTAGGCTCTTCCTGCCCTGATTCTGTTAACAAGGCATTGAATTGCTATTAAGTAACTGTGGGCTGAAGCAATGGAGCCATTCCTTGGGCAGGCTGCCTGTAAGTTCAGGAAGGGGCTGCTGCTCCCATCATTGCAACATTCAAACAGCTGCTTGCAACTGGGGCTGAGCTGCAGGGCTTGTCCACTCTGGCTTTACAGCAGCAAGTCTAGAACATGTAATGAGAATGGCTTTCACCTGGTATTTCTCAAATACAAACCTGTTTCCCTTCTTTTGCGCAACAGTATTCCCACAGCACTCTGGAAAATGTGAGGCTGCTGTCCCTGCAGCAGCTTGTTCCAACTGTGATAGCAGCTTTTCAGGAGTTGTGGCTTTACACAGGGCCTGATGCAATGCAGGGTGGTTTATTGGCTGAATGTTTGGAAAACCAAACAAACGATTAAAAAGCAAGTCTAGAAGATTAAAATCAAATCTTCTGTTATATCTCCTTGAAGAGCCACATTCTGCAGCAATCAGATAGTGTGAAATCATAGAATGGTAGAGGTTGGAAAGGTCCTCTGGAGATCAAGTCCAATATCTCTGCCAGAGCAGGGTCACCCAGGGCAGGCCACACAGGAATGGATCCAGGTGGGTCTTGAAAGTCTAGAGAAGGAGACTCCACAACCTCTCTGGGCAGCCTGTACCAGGCTCTGTCACCCTCACAGGAAAGTTTTTCCTCATGTTGAGGGGGAACTTCCTGTGTTCCAGCTTGTGACCATTGCCCCTTATCCTATCACAGGGCACCACTGAAAAGAGCCTGGCCCCTTCTACTTGACACCCACCCTTCAGATATTTGTAAACATTCATAAGATCCCCTCTGTCTTCTCCAGACTAAGCAGCCCCAGGTGTGTCAGCCTTTCCTCATGAGAGATGTTCCAGCCCCTTAATCCTCCTTGTAGCCTTTTGTTGGACTCTTTCTAGTATTTCCCTGTCCCTCTTGAACTGGGGAGCTCAGGACTGGACACAATACTCCAGATGTGGTCACACTAGGGCAGGGTAAGGGGGGAGGAGAACCACCCTCGAATTTCTGGACAAACTCTTTGTTATGCACCCAGGATACTATTGGCCTTCCTGACTACAAGAGCCCATTGCTGTTCCATGGGTAGCTTATTGTCCTCCAGGACTACAGTGTCCTTCATGGATCTGCTTTCTAGCAAGTCAACCCCTAGCCTGTAGGTTCCTCTTTGCTCAGCTCTCCAGTCTGTCCAGATCTCACTGGATGGCAGCACAGCTTTCTGGTGTAACAGTCACTCCTCCCAGTTCTGTATCATAAGCAAACTGGCTGAGGGTGCACTCTGTGCCTTCCTTCAGCTCCTTGATGAAGATGTTCACATAACAGACCCCTGGGTAGCACTGGTAGTTACAGGTCACCAACTGGACTCTGTGCCATTGATCACAACCTTCTGAATTCTGTTTTTTAGCCAGTTCTCAACCCAAATTACCGTGTTTTTTGGCTTTTTCCTCACAGGTATGCATATAACATTGGCCTGAAGGAGATGATGCAGGTGCTCAGTAAAGTGATCCTGGAGTTTCCACTGCAACAGCTGGATGCAAACCTGGACTCTCAGAACTATTTCTCAGCATTACTTCCTGTGAGTCCTTTTCCATTTGACTCTTTGGCCTTATCTCCTAGTGTGTAAAACTGTGTGGATGACCCATGTAGTTCCTGCTGAGAAGTCTTTTTGGTTGAGCCTGAAGCCACTTGAACTCATTGAGTTCATGGGCCTCTTTGTCTTCTATAGAAGAGAAAATAAACTGAAACTATTGTACCTGTGTGACAGAACCCAGCTGAGACTGTAGGTGTGAGGAGTTCTCCTTCAGTACAGCTGTGGTTGTTTCTGTTTCCTGTGTCATGGTAGAAGCACATCACTTGTGGAAGGTGAAAGGGGGACTGTTAGAGATGTCTTTACAGGCTTGCATTCCAGGAACCCCATTCCAATCCATCACAAACCCTGTACCTGGGGCAGCAGGGAGTGCTCCTCCTCTGGTGGGATCATTTCCAAGGTCTAACTTGTCCACATAATGTAATTGGTACAGCCAAATGCAAATGAACAATATTGCTGTCTTTGGGTGAAGATACAGAGTTCTGTTGTGTGTAAAGAAGTGGGTTGTATAATTGGGTGAGAGTGATTTCTATTTCCTGACTTCAGGGAGACAAAACAGGGTAGGATCTGCTGTAAAAAGCAGTCAGCTTTAATGGTTTTGTTTACCCAAGCTGAAGCCATTGCAGTAGTTTTGTGTCTTTGCTTATGTATTTTAGTTTGCAAACTCTATGTGTTACAAAGGTGCTCTTTCAGAATGAGTGGGTCTGATAACATCTTTGGGAAGGACTAGTTTGGGTTTTTTTAAGGACATGAAGCTGAAGAGGAACACTAGACATCTTCATAATCCTTTCTCTGATGAAGTATGTGCTTTCAGTTGATGGGGAAGCATGGAAAGCTAATTCTTCTTGTAGGTGTAAGAATGACATTTAATTAATCTCCTGGATGTGTGGAGATGCATTCCATAGGAAACTATCATGTGAACTGATCTATTCATTAGATGGCTTAATGAGATTCTGCTGTTCAGTCCATTTAATTTCTGCTTGCTTTTGTTACTTTTTTTCCAGAATATTTCCTTAAATAGCATGCCCTGTACTGAAAAAAAGAGAATTGAAGGAGGACTGAAGAGAAGGTTAGAGCAGATGTTAGACTCTGAGATGCAGCACATCTAGACAAGAGATTTTGTGGAGTTGGTAGCTGTGTTAGGATGCTTTTCTTCCAGCTAGGACGTGGCATCTCTTTCTGTCTCTTAGATTTGGCTCCTGAACTAGAATGAGGAGGAGAGGTAAACTTAATTGTAATACCCAGTCAGAAAAGATTATAGTCTGGGATAAAGGATCCTGTATAAATGCCTAAGGTTTTGCATAATTTCCCCAGACCCTTTAGAAACTGAAGGCAATGGAAGTACATGGAAGGGCTTACCTCTGGGTAACTTTGTCCTTAGTATATTTCACCACAGGAAAGCTGATGCCTGTGTCTAACAGCAGAGACAGCTGTTAAACCCAACAAATCCCCTTTAGTGGGAAGTGATAATAATCTAAACATAGTATTCAGGGTGACCATGCCCTGTATCCTGGACAAGTGGAATTTCTCTAGGCAGGGAATTGTGTGGCACATGCATTTATGAAACACAAATTACCTTTAGATGTATCAAAGAAAGCAAGTGTCAAACCAGTCAACCATCATAGTAGCCAGATGCTTCTTTCTGAAGAACAACCAGGAAGTTTTTTCAAATAATCCTTCTCTGGGACAGTTTTGTGCCTTGGAGTCTTTACCTTGTGCAGAATTATTGTGCTGGCTTTCTGTGCTGATGTCAGCATGAAGGTGGTATCCTGGTGAGAGATGTTGTTCATGTTCAACTGGTGTTAGTCACCCTGACAGTAACCCAGTATGATTGAGTTGAGATGTGCCTCTGATGGAGGCAGGGAACCACCCTTCAGAGGCTTACTAAATGTTTATCAGTGGTCTTTCTGGGCAGCAGTTTTGTGTATTTACCAGCAGTCCTCTGAAGAGAAGACACCAGTTCTCAGGGTGTGTTTGTACAGCCAGTGTGATACCCATGTACAAGAAGGGATGGAAGGAGGATCCGGGGACCTACAGACCTGTCACCCTGACCTCAGTACCCAGAAATATTATGGAGATGCTTATCTTGATTGAGCCCACATGGCAAGTGTAGGACAGACAGTGGATAAGGCCCAGCCAGCATGAGCTCAGGAAAGGAAGGTCCTGCTTGGCCAACCTGATCTCCTTCTGTGACCATGACTTGCCTAGTGGATGAGGGAAAGACTGTGGATATTGTCTGCCTGGGCTTTAGTAAAGCCATTGACACTCTCCCACAGCATCCTGCTGGAGAAGCTGGTGGCTTGTGGCACAGACAGGTGGACTCTTAGCTGGGTTAAAAACTGGCTAGCTGTGCCCAGAGTGTTGTAGTGAACAGAGTTAAATCCAGTTGGCAGCCAGTCACCTGTGCTGTCCCCCCAGGGCTCAGTCTTGTTCAATACCTTTATCAGCAATCTAGATGAGGGGAGTGAGTGCTTCCTCAGCAAGTTTGCAGTCAACACCAGATGAGGTGGGAGTGTTGATCTGCTTGAGGGTTAACAATGCTCTGCAGAGGGATCTGGACAGGTTGGATTGATGGGCCAAAGCTAATAGGATGAGGTTTAACAAAGCCAACACTACCAGGCTTAGGGCTGAGTGGCAGGAAAACTGCTCAATTGAAAAGGATCTAGGGATGCTGATCAACACTGGCTGAACATGAGGCAGCAGTGAGCCCAGGTGGCCAAGAAGGCCAGTGGCATCCTGGTCTGTATCAGAAATAGTGTGGCCAGCAGGAGTAGAGAAGTGATTGTGCGCCTGTACTTGGCACTGATGAGGCCACACCTCAACTACTGTGTTCAGTCCTGGGCCCCTCACCACAAGAAAGATGTTGAATTTCTGGATTGAGTCCAGAGAAGGGCAACAAAGCTGTTGAAGAGACTGGAGAACTAGTCCTATGAAAGGAGGATGAGGGAATTTGGATTGATTCGTTTGGAGAAGAGGAAGCTGAGGGGTGACCTTAATGCTCTCTACAACTGCATGAAAAGAGGTTACAGTGAGGTGGGTGTAGCCTCTTCTCTGAAGAAAATAATGGCAGGATGAGAAGAAAGGGTCTGAAGTTGCACCAGGGGAAGTTTAGATGGGATATTAGTAAGAATTTATTTTTTGAAAGAGTCATCACGTGCTTGAACAAGCTGTCCAGGGAGGTGGTAGAGTCACCATCCCTGGAGGTGTTCAAAAAGCATACAAATGAAGCACTTCAGGACGTGCTCTTAGTGGGATGGTGAGGTGTTTATTTAGTGGGGTTTTCTTTGTTTTGAGTTCTGGGGGTTTTGTTTGGTTGTTTTTTTTGGGTTTTGGTGTTATTGTTGGCAGTTGGATGTGTTTTTCTTGGAGGTCTTTTCAACTGTGACAATTCTGTGATTCTGTGAAACAGTGGCTTTTCTGCAACTTGTGGTTCCCTAGTAATAAAGAGTACAGTCTATTAGTTTACTAATACTTACACTGTGAGAATCCCAAGCACGAGCTTGGTGTAGGTTAGTACCTAATGACTGCGAGTAGCTGAGTGTAGCTGTGCAGCTGAAACTGCCTCTGTCAGTAGCGGTGTTGGGCTGAGATCTGCTTCCCATGGCTTACATATGGCAAGGTGGTGCTTTGTAGGTGATCTGGGGATATTTGCATTCAGAATATCAGAGGTCCACTGAACTTTACAGAACTGTTTCCAGCTTCTCACTCTCTTTGTAGCTGGACTCTAAGAGATGTTGAAGGAAGATGGGTTGTTTGTGTTGGAGTGATGGTGGGGAGGTCTCAGCTCAGGAAGGGAAACTATGGAAGTGCCATAGTTACGATGCCTCCTTGACTTGAAACCACAATATGTTCTCTGAAGTGCTGGTCCCTGAACATGAAGCTCTGAAGTGTTGCAAGCAATTTTAGGGAAGGAGCATCTGGTAAAGGATATGCCCATGGGTGTTTTTCAGATGAAACAGAGAGTCTTGAAAAACAGTTATCCAATTTGATGTACATCAGGCATCTTGCTCAGCCCTTGTACAAGCTGTAATATGGAGGTGGTACAGAAAGGCAGCCTGCAGTCTAGAACTGTAGACATGATTTGAGCAAACATGGCTGAAGCTGCTGATATACTGAAGACTGTGCTCCTGTTTTTACTGAAACTGAATCCAACAAAGTTAGGTGAGCTGGGGGGTGTGTGTAATATGACAGTTGAGGTTGCAGCTGTCACCTGTGGCACCGTTCGTCAGCTCCCTTCTTTGTAATGTCAGGCGAGTGAACACAGTGTGGGATGGCTTACTCAGGGAGCTAATGGATCTCTGTTCTCCCTGCAGCAATTTCTGGTGATCAGCACAGATGCTGTTGCAGTGTGAGGCTGGGATCACAGCCCTTGTGCTTTGCACATATGTCACAATGGTGTTCTATGCTGGAGGTAGGAGTGAAATAGGCCTGGTGTTGAGACTGTCCTGACAAAAGAAAAGTGGTTCACAAACCTCTTTGAAGTTGATACAGCATCACTGGCCAGGTCTGATGATAAATGAATTGACCTGTCAGAGCAATGTGATTACTTTCTCCAGACTGCAGACTGTTCAGAGGAGTTACTCAGAGTCAGAGCCTGGAAAGTTATGATTGTGACCATAGAGCTCTTTGTCAGGTACCTTTTCACATTTTTTCAGTCCCTTATTCAATCTAAAATAATGACAGGTTTCTACTTCTGCAGTTCAGATTTTCATGTAACTCCCAAAACAGCCTCTCTGGTCCTACAGGCTCATAGGTGTGTTTTTGCAGGGGGCTCTGTGGGGCAGAGCTGTGCTTTCCCCACCAGCAGCAGTGAACGTTCACCTGAGATTGGACAATTTTTTTTTTATTTCCCCAGCAATAGGGATATACTGGATTGAGTCCTGGGATTGTGGGTGTTTATATCTCTGCTTTCTTTATAAATAACTTGTTTTCAGAAACTCAGTAGCTTCTGGTTAGAGTTGTGCCCACTTATGATTTAAAGGTGTTAACAGTGTTATTACAAAGTATTTCTTAGCCTGGTAGGAACGTGCTAGTAGCTTTACTACACTTATAGAATTTCAAAGGATAATAAAAATGCAGGAGATAGTTGTAGAGAAGGGAAGAGTGTTTAGGATTAAGCATTTTGCTAAAGGTTAAAACACTTTTCTGGAAATATGCCATGCAGCTCTCAGTTTTTTGTTGTGATACCATGATGATTAGGGTTGTTCTGTGCTGTTGCTGTTGTTCCTTGAGTCAGTGGATGTACTCCTATACAGATCAGTTTGTACTAATCCCCTTCTTTGTTTCTGACAGACGCATGCAAATTCCAGCATGGTTGTGTAGCAAATGTGCCTGAAGAGGTGCTGAATGTAGTCCGTGGAGCTGAGCACAATGTCCTCACACAGGCTGCTTTTGGTAGTCCACAGCCTGGGATCTGGCTCTGCTTTGTGTCCTGGAGCACTCTCTGTGTCAGGGCTGCTGCCTGTTAACAGTTGCCCTGGACAGAATAATGCTGATGGGCTCTGAATGTAGGTGACTCAGAGCTTCTTCATCACACCCCAAGCCCCTGACAATTACCTGTTTCCCTTCAAAACAGACCAGCTGTGTTCTGTAAGGAGAGAGACTCTGTTGAGGGCACAGTGAAACTATCTGCACAGGCATGCCAGGGATGTGGCTGCAGGAAGGCCTGCTGTTGAGTTAAAATAAATTTAAAAAGATGTGGAACTCTGATTTCATTTCTTACAATATTTTTGTAGGATGGTCTGGTTGTGATGTGGCCAGTGAAGAATTCTTGCATCTTATCCTTGTTCTGATACCATTTAAAGTTGTTACGGACAGGGGTCTAAGTATCTTTATTACCTCCTCTCCCAGATTTGGGTCAATCTGTGCTCTTCACAGAGCTTTCCCTGCTGCTTGCTTTCCAGATACAAGAAGTGAAAGAGCTGTGGGGGACTTGGACAGAAATACTGTTTGAAGAGGCAGCACCAAAAGAGTTAAACTAAAGACTTGATAAAAAATAAGCCTTGGAGTTGAGAGCTGATATTGACTAATAGTGTAACAGCTCCTTGCCCTTCATCCTTCCCACCCATTCCCTGCAGCAGACTCCAGGATCCAAACAAGCCTGCAGGCACACAGCAAACATGTGCCTTGCACTTAGGGGCTACTCTGCTGCATTCCTCTTTTAGGAGAGCCTATTTTGCTCTATTCACTTCTACTCAGCTGGTAATTTTCCTGGCACTATCTTTTCTGCTTTGAAGGGAAGTTCCACTGAAATGTCTGCTCCTTTGTGGGAGGAAGGTTTAAGAGGCATGTGTGCACCTCTCCCTATCGATCTGCTGCAAAGTGTTTTTCTTTGAGTCCATTAAACACATTTATTGTGATAATCCATTCATTGTGATAATTAATTCCATCCAAGAGGCAAAACCAAGAAAGCTAATGGATATCCTCAAAGCTGCTTAGTAAAAACAAGTCCTGTTTGCTCATGTGAAACTTAATAGCATATCTTTCTTGGACAGAGTGGGAAAAATACATTCAGTAGTCAGCAGAATAGTTTCTTAAAATGCTTCTCTGGGTCAGATTCTTAGTTCAAGACAGCTGAGAAACAGAGCCGAGTTCACACATCCATCTCATAGCTCAGGAACTCTTCTGTGTTTTTCCTCTGCAGCTGTTGAAGAACTGGACCCCGTTGTTTAAGAACTACATAAAGCGGGCATCAGATCACTTGAATGCCTTATTTGCCATTGAGGAATTCTTCCTGGAACACGACAGTCTCTGCACATCGATTGCTAAAGTGAGTATCCAGCTCTGAGGAGCTGTGTTTGTGGGAGTCATGGTGAAATGCATGCTGTTTTGCATTATTGGCTTCACTGCTTTAGAGGAGAGAATTTTGAGGTCTCAGTGGAGAGGGTGTATAGAA
Source organism: Ceyx melanurus (assembly GCA_024611195.1). Lineage (NCBI taxonomy): Eukaryota > Metazoa > Chordata > Aves > Coraciiformes > Alcedinidae > Ceyx > Ceyx melanurus. The sequence goes on along the minus strand of JANHGL010009714.1, from coordinate 7,836 downwards.
AAATCCATCAATAATAATTGCTTTTTTTAAAAAAATATAGTTCCATATCTGCCTCTGAGGGAGCAGAGCTAAGGGTGTGTTAATTACCAACATGCAGCCCAAAGGGAGCCATTATTTTGCAGCTTCTAATCTAGATGCCCTTGGTGTGTGATGCTGGAAGTGGAGAGGCCAGACTCGTTTTTAGAAGAGCTTTATTTCGTTTGTCTCTCCATGGTCCCACGGGTTTAACTGCCAAATGGTTTACCCTACTTTAGAGTGCAAAACAAGCAAAGCTGTGAATAAGGGTGGGATTTCTTATTCTTATTGAGCTAGTCAGGAAACAAGGAATAAAGGAGAGATGACATGTGGCTTATTACCCATCTCCCCACTTCTGAGAGTTCTCAGAATATTCCTCCTCACCCTTCTTCACAAATATTTTGTCCCTGAATTCTTTCTACCTTATCACACTGAGAGCACTTGACTTGGATCACGAGTCTTTCCTTTAGCTATGTCTCAGGAGGCCCCTGTCTCTTTGGGAAGAGCTCTGCTAGAGCCTGTCTTAACTCTTGGTTCCTCAAGAAAGAGTAATCCTGACTTTTACTACCAGTGCTTTTGGCTAATGGCAAAGCACTTAGGACTTGAGCCAAACGCCTTTGGTTTGATGAGCCAAAATGTCCTTGAATTGCAGCAATTGTTTGGCATGTGTCCATTGTTCTAGGGGCCTGGGTTTCCCTGGAGGCTGGGAATTGAAGTGACACTTTATATTTGGAGTTGGCAGCCAGCTTTGTCAGGGCTCTGCTGCAAGGAGACCAACTGCAAAATAGCTGCCCTGACTGAGCAAAAAGGCACCCTGAGAAAGCACGATTTCATATTACCCTCATTGCACTGAGCAGGAGTTTGAGCTGATGAATGACCAATTGCTTTGACACCTGCCATAAGGCACCTTTAAGAGAAACTGTTAGGAGGAGGGAGCCTTGGTGCAGAGCTGGATGCTTTCATTCTCTTCTGTGCACGTGTCACTGTTGTGCCTATGTGGGCTTGTGTAAGAGTTGCTTGTTAGGTCTGCTTTGGAGATGGGTTTGGGGATGATTAAAAAAGATAATTTAAGTAATGTCTTGAAGTGACATCCTCTCTGGCCCTGCGTTGCCCACAGCTCTCAGTCATACTCTGCATCCCCAGAGCTGAAGTTGATGGGGCTTGAACTTTGACTCGCTGTGTGTCATAGCGTCTAGCTGTCAGGAACATAAGGCTTGCTAGGAGAAGCACAGTTATTTTTAACACCACCACCAAAATGAAGCAGACTGAGTGCCTTCTGTTGAAGATGGAGCTGGGAGATGCAGATTATATGCAAACTTTGTGCTTGGACATGAGCTAGCCACAGAGTTTATAGAGAGCCCTGTTGCTCTTTTCTAATTGATGCAGGTGTTGATGACATTTTACCAGCTGGAGATTCTGGAAGAAGATGTCATTCTCAATTGGTTCTCTTTGCGGGACACATCTGACAAGGGAAAGCAGCTTCGTAAAAACCAGCGGGTGAGTCCCAGAAGTGTTTGAAGAGCAGGAGGGGAAAGAGAGACAGCAGCTGCTAAAAGAAATTTTGAGTGGAGTTTGGTGCCACTGTCGCCTTCTGTGGAGCAGCTGCCATTACATGGTAGGCCAGTAATGCACCAGTGCACTGAACACTAAGCAGCACAACTTTGTTCTCCAGAACAGACATTTCTGTGTGTTCTGCAATAATCATCCTGTTTCACAGAATCACAGAATGTTAGGGGTTGGAAGGGACCCAGAAGATCATCTAGTCCAACCCCCTGCCATAGCAGGATTTGGATGAGGAATGGAGGTAGTAGGAGAGGCAGATTGTTTTTAGTGGTCTCTCTGTAGCAGGAGGCCAGCATTTTTTGGAGTAGCAGCATGGCTTCTCTAAGCCAACACCCATTTGGAATGGGCTTTAGGCCAATGCCCTGTGTGCTGGCCTCATGAAGTTTCTTTGAAGCTTTCATTCCTGGCTCACCAGTCCCTTTGCGTAGATTTGTAAGCATTTGCTGTACTGAGTGGTTTCATTTGGCTGATGTTGCAAAGAGCCTATAAATGTCCTCCCTCCATCAGGCAGAACTTTGTGCTGCAGTTTGTCTGAGCCTTGTTCCAGTCCTTCTCCCTGGATCTGGGAGAGGAGCAGGGTAAAAAAGCCATCTCTGAAGAACTCCCAAATTTGTTTAAAACCTTTGCAAAATCAGCTGTTAGTACAGGCCAGCAGTGCTTTCAGTTGCTTTTTTAGGCCCAGTTAAAAGGTAAAATGAACTGTCTTCTATATAGCAACTTCTCAAACAGTAGGTTTTTCCCAGCAGTTTTCCTGTCTTAACTAAAGTGCAGCTTCTCCATCAAGCTTATTATCTCTTCTCCATGAAGCTCTGAAAAACTCTGAAGCTTTTTGTCTTTTTTGTATTGTGAGGATTGCCTGACTGGAGGAATGACACTTGGCAGTCTAAGTCTGGGTTTGTCCAGGGCATCCCAATTGAGAGAGACTTCTGTCTCTCTCTCTCTCTTTCTCCCCTGATCTGCCTCTGTTCTATGTATCCTAGAAACTGTCTTGTGCATGATAGTGCTGCTTCCTAACACAGTGTAGTTGTTGAGCATTCCCAGCATCTGTTTGGTGTCACTTGTTACCCAATTACCTTTTATTCTCTCTACAGCTCCAGAAATTTATCCAGTGGCTGGAGGAGGCAGAGGAAGAGTCGTCTGATGGCGACCAAGACTGACATGGTGGCTCCGTATGAGGGACTCTCACTGCCTTTCTGGGCTGAGTGGGCAGGGCGAGATCATTGCCGGTGCATGGTGTGTAGATGTGAGGCCTGACATCGAAGTGACTGACAATCCCATCATTAATTACGTTGTGTGATCCCAACTTTGCCACTTCTCTCCCTTCCTCACTTGCCCAGTGGCACCTTACATTGGATGGTTGCAGCCTAGTGTGTAAACCATAAGGGAAAAGCAGGAGGTTGTGATCATAGAATCTCTCTGGAGCCTGATGTGATATACTATAAGCTATAAGTTATCTTTTGGGAGGTCCTTATTACTAATACAAAGGGAGCAGATAGATGCAAATGCATACAACGCCCTTAAAAATAAATCTAACCATTGGGTTTGTGGGAGAATGGTCATACAGCTAAGCTATTTGGAGTCATTGCTTCTGGAGCGAAGAGAACTCCTGCTGAAGAGACACTGGCAAGGTTGGTGAGTAGGAGCAGGTGGATTGGGATCTAAGTGCAGGACTGGGATTCAGGAATTCCTGTGCCTGGAGAAGATGCATTTGTCTGAGGATGCCCAAGACATTTTGCAGCCTAGAAGGCACTTCTCTGATCTTTCCAAAAGGGAAAACCTCTTGCCATCTGCCATGCTAGGACTTAACCCAAGGTTGCACAGTAGGGTTGGTAAAACCATGTGTTTCCCTTTCTGTAGAGCAGGAGATATGTGCTCAGCTCCCCCGTGGGGTTGGCTATAGTGGATGTGCACTGGCCAGTGAAATGCTGCGTGGATCACAATGTCTAAGATGTGATCTGTCTTCTGTGCATCCCCAGCTTAGCAAACATTTTAGAAAAGGGTCTGTTTCTTTTTTTTTTTTAATTATTTTTTATAAAAAGGGAGCAGAGGTTCCTGGCTCCTGCTGTACCACCTACACTGGTGTTTTGCTCTGGGAGCACTGACCACATCAGCTGCTTTAAGAAGGTTGCAAGCTCCTACATTCTGCTCCATTGTGAAAAGGAGCAAATGGTATTTCCTTCAACAGCACGTGCTTTGTGTTTCCACGTTATTTCAGTTATACAGACTTGTTTACTTCATGTCCTTTTATTTATTTGAAAACTTCCCTTCCCTCAGACAGCAGGGAAAGTGCTGCAAACCCCTGTACAGTTCAGGGGCCACAGAGCAGCTCAGTGTGCGAGGGGGAGCAAGCAGGCCTCTGGCACTCTGTGGCCGGCACAGCCAGTGTGTGGCAGCAGGAGTGCCTGTACGAACAGCATGCCTGGAAGGGTTACTCTGCTGTGCTCTTCCACAGAGCAAAAAAAGGCACAGCAAGAATTGACTTGTGTTCATATGTGGGTTGTTTTTTTGGACATGCTGACCTTGCCTCTGCCCCTTCAGGAGGAGAGTGGAATAAATGCTTTGTGGGGGGGAAATGCACTGGAGCTGCTCACTCAGGATCCTTACTTGGCTGTTCCATGGTGCCACAATTGACAGTGAGAGGACAGCATTGGATGCTGTAGTCCAGGGATACTGCCTCTTAAAACTGGTGTTCGGGCAGGCAGTCCTGTGCATGCACTCCATCGGTTGCCAGGATTCTGCCTAAATGTGGTTGTTTTCTGACATTACAAACTCAGTCTTGTAAATGTTGGGGAAATAGTTGGTATCTGAATTGTCTGTATCTGCCAATATTTAATTCAGGGAGCAAATAAAAACTATCCTGGTGTTACTAGCTCGTTTGCTTTGTTTGATTCAAACTCTCTCCAGTTGTGGCTCGTGTGAGAGGTGTTAATGGGTTAGTTTAATAACTCGTAGTTTTTCCTCAAGAGATTTTAAGTGCTTAATAAGCACGTAGGAAATGAGCACACCAATGTATTGGTGTCAGTGTTCAGTGATAACTCCTGACCTCACTGTTTATAAATAGAAAACAGTGTATTAAAACTTTTGAGCTTGGAGTCCTCATGTGGGTGAATGAATTGGTTTTGTACAGGATTATGTTGCAAAGATGAACTTAAATCCTATGAAACGTGTTCTCCTTTGCCACAATGAGAATTAGCAGGAATGTTGGTGGTTAGGGACTGCATCATGCCTTCCTGATGTTGGGGAGTAAGAACTAGCAGAGGTGGAAGGGCAGCTATGGAGCTTGTAGTGAAACCAGCTGCAAGACTTTGATTTTAAAATTTTGGACATCTGAAGTATTTTTTCCTTTAAATTGTAAAGATGGCTTAAAAAAATGCATTTAATACATAGTTCTCTGAATGGTTTGGTTTTGCCAGTGGCTCACGATTCTTTGTGCCAAGTAACAATTCCACTTGTTTTTTTTTTTTCCACATTCCTTCATCCTGTGCTCCACTGTAATCAACTTCTTCATGGTGTGAGCTGCTTTCTTACCCAGGGGTTGGGGTGCACATTGGATCTTGGGATAATGTTGCTCTATGGCCACATATCCTTCAGGCCTGAGCGGTGCGTGTGGCGTGGTGGTTTTACATGTGCCGAGACGACTGGCAAAAAGGACACAAAGCAGAACACTTGGTAGTCTCCAAGGTGTTCTGCTGTGACACAGCATCCTTCTGGACAGGTAAGTGCAGACTTAAAGGAGCATGAAATGTGTTGGCTGGCTTGATGCTTTCTGTCACTTTCAGCTAAGGTTTATGTTTGGTACAGGAGACTAGACATGCCTTTGAGAGTGACCTTGATTGTGCAATGGTTGTTGTGCATCTTTTTGAGAACTGTAAGCAGGAAGTATTTTAGTATTTTTTTCTAAGGCTGTAGTAGTCAACTTGTCTGATTTTACCACACTGGATGGATGGATGCATCTATGTCACCTGGTGTTCCTATATCAAACCCATAACTTCCAATAACAGTAGTGCACCTTTTAGAAAAGATGAGTTTTGAGTTGCTTGTGTTACTTCCTGTCAGTGATGGAACTCAAGTGCATCCACCCCTGCTTCGGGCTGTCCTGAGATGCACTCAAATGCCAAGAGCCTGTTTGCTTTGTAAGGAGAAGCCATGCTATCAGTGCTAACATTTTAAAATGTAAACATAAGCCAACAGGCTGTTCCAAAACTCTTCCTTGTGGACCTGGTGCTCAGCACAGTCCCTACTGCTGATTTCCTTGGCTCTGTGTTCCTAACCTCCATTCATCAAGAGAGTTCTACTTCACAAGACTTCTTTGAGCAAGTAAATCAATCTGTCAGTTGAGTCAGTTCCATCACTTGGCCTGTTTTAAAAGAAAAGGCATCCATAACAATGCAATTTACTGCCATCCTGGGGGCATATGCCTCCCCTCCTCTGAACTGCATGTGCTCTCTTGGGAGCTCAGCACTTCAGAAAATGGCCCATTTGGTAACAAAGGTGTCTAAACCATACAATCCAGGCTCCAAGTTGGACCACAGCTGGAGGTGGACAAGAGAGTGTCCCTGTTTGGAAGAATTGCAGTCCTCCCCTCATGTTTTTGGGCAGGGAGGTGTTGCAAAAAGAGTTAAAGACTAGTTCTGCTACGACTGACACAGTAAGAAGTAGTTCAAACTAAACTTTTCCATTCCTGACCTGGATTCTTCTTTCCAGGTACTCTAGCTTTTACCACAGAGCTCCGAGCATGAGGAAGTGACAATCTGCCAAGAGCTGATGTGGAAACCTGGGAGAGTCTCACACCAGTTACCTGAGGTCTTCCTTTTTTTTTTTTTTTAATTCACCCAGTCTAGCAATGCTGCCTAGATAATTGCTAGCAACACCTTCAGGACTTTTTCATACATGAGGAGGTATTTAACTTACCCCTGCCTATCAGCCTGAGGAGCTTGGCTCTGTTCCCTATATAAGATCTGCCTGGCTTCTCTTCCTATGGGAGGTGAGTCTGATGCCGAGGGCTGGTGATCGAGTCTCACGCCCTGTGCAGGCCCACGGTGTGGTTCTTCATCTGCATTTGTTCCTTCTAATCCAGGACAGTGCAAGGCAGTTCTTTCCCTTCCTGGTGAGTAGGTGTTCCCTAAGCTCCATCCACCCCAGTTTTGCTCTCAGCTACAGCTCCGGGAAACTGCTGATGGAGATGGTTCCTTGGATGCTGGTGAGGAGTCCAGAAGGGAAGGCAGACAGTCCAAGACTTCTGCAAAAAGGAGGCAAGTTTTAGGGACTGGGGTCATAGAGTTGATTACTGTAGGAACAGAGTGATAGGACCTAGGGAGAGAGAGGATGAAGGAACGAGAGTCAGGGTGCCAGTATGTGCACAGTTGAAGAGGCCATGATATGTAAGAAGGGGGATGTTCATGAAGAGTGGAGGAGAGAGTCTGATGGTGAGGAAATGAGGCTGGGGAATTTAAACGGATACTTTGGTGTCCAGTGCCTATCAGGGATGGTTGTTGGATGGTGACAAGGGGTTTGGAGGGAAGCCACAGCTGGAGAACTGGAGAGGGAGGTACTGTTCTTCATCTTGGGCAGCTGGCTTACTGTGTGAGGTGGCCATCAGAAACAGAGTATGGGGAGTTCAAAGGGTCTGAGCATGGGAGGACAGGGTAGACCAGGATATGCTTTGTGTCTGTAAACTGTATTTGAAGGGCATATAGTTTATGAGGAGTGTGGAGAAGGTGGGAGGTGTGTGAAAAAGGCTCAGGGCTGCAGAGGTAGACGCCTGGGATGTGTACAGGAGAAGCAGTGTGGCTTATGAGAAGCAAGAGCACATGTGGCATGGAAATAAATGACCATGTGTGTGGGGCAGCATCAGTGGGTGTAAGAGGGGATGAGATGTGGATGGGGAGCCCAGGGGACTGTAGGGGGGTGTGTCAGCTAGGACTGGGAAGGGGTGTGTGTGTGGGGAATACTAGGCTGTAGTTAAGGGGATGTGAATGTAAAGTAAAAATCCAAACCCATCTATAGGTTGTTCATGGCCAGGGAGGTATTGAGGGGTGCAGCCCCGAGGGGCACACTCCTCCAGGGGTGCAGCAGGGGCAGAGGGTTGGATGGGTGCGGGTGGAGGTCTGTTCATCTCGGGTGGGAGGGTCTCATATGGGGCACGATGCGCACCTGGATGGTGGCAAGGCCTGAGTCGAGGATGGGTGCTGGGCCGAGCCCCTGTTCATCTCGGGCTCGCTCCGCGACTCGGTCCCTGTGGGGCGCCGGTTCCGGTTC
>JANHGL010009712.1:0-44400 GCA_024611195.1 Ceyx melanurus | reverse complement strand
CTTCACACAATTTGCCACCTAGGTTTTGAATTGTACGAGGGTATATATTTCTTCACACCCACTTTTTTTTTTTTCTTTTTTTTTTAGGATAAAATTGCTATGGAGCATTACAATCCAAATGCAATTATTAATATAGGTATTATATAATTATATTAGAATTTATTATATATTATTATAGAATGCAATTATTAATATAGTTTATCCATACATATATCAGCAGTCATCCGTTATACATTCTCTCACCCCAGCCAACTTCCTTTAATGCTCTTTACACTGAAGACCTTAAGCAGCTATAGCACAAGTTGCTGTGTTGTTGAATGGGCTTAACAAGAATTATAAGTATTGACAAAATATGTTAATAGCTTTAGTTCTAAGTTGATACCATAACTAATTTATTAATATAAAATTACCTACGTTTTATTACTGCTTTTTGTTGTAATTTTTAGGAAAATATTGTCATTTGAAAAGGCAGCGAGAGGTCTTTACTTTGCATTTTTAAAGCTCAAGCTTTGGGAAAATACCCATCAGCTGCTGTAACGGGAACAATACTTTTTGAGGTGGACAGAAAAGGACAGATGGAGGGCTGGAAGTAGACTGGGCATTTTTTTTTTTCTCCCGATCAAGTTAAATTTTATTTCTTAATTTCACTACTATATGATAGCATCATAATTACTATTCTTTTTCAACTTTGTAGACTTGCCACCCCCTCCCGTGCCACCTCCAGCTATAAAATCACCAACCGCTCAGTCCAAGTCACAGCTGGAGGTGCGGCCGGTCATGTTGCCAAAACTTGCTTCTATAGAAGCGAGGACAGACAGATCTGCAGAAAGGAAAGGAGCAAGCTACAAGGGGAGGGACGGGGTGGAGGGGAGGCAGCATGCAGACCTGCGGACGAATTCGGGAGAGCGGAGAGAATGCCAGGAACAGCAGAACGACGGGAAACTGCGAGGAAACAAAGCACCAAAACGAGAAGGCGCACCAGCAAAAAGTCATCTTCTTCAAGGTTAATTTTGCATGCTCTGGGTTTACTGAAATACTGGGTTTTGATCAAAGGGAACAGAACTCTAACACCTCTGGTATGACTGAAGTGAGACGTGCTGATTTTTCTCCATTTACTGGAATTACAGGGTGCTAGTATTGGTGATGTTGCAAGTTCTCATTAGGGCAAAACGGAAATAAAAGCTTAGGAAAGACATAGATTTTCTATCTTGCTGTCCTTATGTAATAAAGCTAATTCTGAGGAAGCCCAAACAGAAATATTCCTTGAGAATTTTAATTATCAGTGTCCTTGCCTCTACTGTACATATATAGTCTAGTTATATTTCATCTAATTAAAATTCCATTTATAAGGGAAGTGAGTCACATAGCAGATCTGTAAGTCAGATATTTGACTTTTCTATCAAATAATTGATTACCTTAGAGGAGGGTGATGAGATTTTAAACCATGCCCACTAATGTTGTTTCAAACTCAGTCTGAGAAATGCAGGGTCTAATATTTTGATGGAATGTGGTCCCTGTATCACGTGTGTGCTGTCATTTCCTCACACTCAATCATGTCAAAAATGTACTACAAGAGGTAGTTTATTTTTTTTCTTTAATTTTCATGTAGAACATAAGAGTAGGGATCATAGATTAAAATGAAGTGGACAGTAATAATGAATTAAGTTTTTCTGCAGTGAATGCTACCACATGACTATTATAAGTATCTGCAACAAAGCTTCTGAAATGCTATAATGGAAACAGTGTATTTCATATTCCTGTCAGGCATCGCTTTAAACCTCCAGAGGATCATAAAAAGTAAAATAAATCAGCTGCATGCAGAAGTTTTAGGACAACAGTATATCTGGGCTTGTAAACATAACAGTGTGTATATTTAATTATACAGAGGACATCCTGCCATATTCTAGACCAACATTTCCAACATCAAATAATCCTCGAGATCCCAGCTCCTCCAGCTCTATGTCATCAAGAGGATCAGGAAGCAGACAGAGGGCAGATCAAGCAAATATAGCCCGAAGGAATGTTGCAGAAATGCAAGTACTGGGAGCATATGAACAAGGAGAGGAGGAAGAAGAAGAAGAGATGGAGGTAACAGCAGTTGTACTAAAGAAAAGACTAGAATAAGGCTATTTTCTGTGCAGAGACAGATGCCAAGAAAAATTGCTTTTTAACCAGAAAAACTTCTTCTCAGAAAAATTAGTGCATTTATCTGTCTTTTAACATTATGCCCAATCCAAGAAACTTTAACAATCTGTCAAAAACATAAAACCCAAGTAATATATAGCATAGTGTAACTGTCACCACACTATAAAACCTATGGAATAGAACTTGCATAAATACAGTATTTAAATGTGCACTTTACCTTATCCAGATTTTTCAAAAGTGAAAATAAAGATCCAGAGCATCTAAGAGCACCTTGACATTGCCTTTCACATTTTTCAGCAGTTTATCATTGTAGATTTTATTAGATATTAAGTAAGGCATGAGCTTGTTTCCTAATTTTTTTTCTACCTAATGATATTAATTCAGATGGGAGAAATTACGTCCAACCTGCAGTATCATTGCTGCACATAATTAAAAATAGTAATTATTTAATATTAACAAATCTCTTAGAAGTATGTGAAATAAATTTTAAATAATAAAATCTAATACGTAGTAATTTATGTACTTTTTTTTTAATACAGGAAACAGAAAGCTGAAGACGACATGTACTGTAACAGGCTTTAAAAATCTAATCAGAAAAAAAAAAAATCACTTAAGATGCCTCAAGTCTGATGATGTTTGACGCCAGAAATAACTTTCAGTGCAATCAGAGTGTACAATTTTTCATTTCTCTTCATGCCATCAGAATGCTATTTTTTAATTTACTCTTTCTTCGTAAACCCTTCTTATTAGGAACGGCCCTTGCCTTTCCGTAACACTAACCACATCACCTTTGCTGCCCAAGAAGGCAGGTAAACAACTCTCTGTGGTACTTGGGCCAGCTGCTGCTTCAGGATTAGAACAGAAGGGGATTCCAAAGCCTGGGATCCTGAGGCTTTTCCCCAGCAGGGCGGTGCTCCGCACACCGCCAGCACACCAGTGAGCCAAGCAATAACATTGCGAGTCATACAGCATTGATTAAAACGATCTCCCAAGTGAACATCATGTCGAACATTCTTTTTTCTAGGGGTCTTACTGTAGTCTGCAGTTAGTGCAAATGGTATCTTGCAATTTCCATACAGACTGTGTCTTGTTTTCTGCCAGTCTCTTGCTAACCTTTGCAGATGATACAGTTTTATAAATGCAAGTAAAATTAATTTGGGATGAGGTGGCTCTTATTGTAAATATGTACTCATTTTAAATCCCCTGTGGTACTTTGATTTGTCTTTCCATTTTCATCATTAACTACATTCTTATTAAAAATGTCCTTTGGGATAGACAGGAGGTAAACCAATATGATTGTTGTTTGCCTAATCATGGCATGAGCTAGTTTATCTGAAACGTTTTCTGATTTCCAGCTTCAACAATGCTTATGAAAATAAGCAGGAAAATCGATGGACATTTTTAATAATGATTGGGTAATATCATTAACTGTTACTGGCCCAAATCTCAGACCTCTACTTGTGTCAATTCACCTTAAAGAAGAAGTGCCACTTAAAGAATTTTTGTTTGATCTTGGCAATTAATTTTTTTGTAATGCACTGCTTTTTTTTTTTTTTTTTTGGTTTTAAAAGCACAATCACTAAACTTTGTTTGTAAACCATTGTAACTATTAACCTTTTTTTTTTTTTGTCTTATTGAAAATGTTAAGCATTTGTTTGGGATATTTTTCATCTTTTTGTTAATGCTTTATGTTTGTATTTGGAATATTTGAATGATGACAGACGGTAAAGTAATAAACCTAAATGTGGGCCATAATCAAAACACTTCTCACTTTTCCTGGATTTACAGAAAATTATCAATTTTGCTGTGGCCTCTCTCAACATTGGATTATCATCAAAGCTGAAATAGAGGCATTAGTTGCATTGAATTTGCCAAATGATGTCCTCTGTCTGTAGATTTTATGATCTTTTTTGTAATTATAAAATTTCTTTGTCATTGGTGCTAATGGAAAAATGTGTGTTTGTTTATTGATTGACAGCTATCAGGACTAGCCCCAATGAGAAAAAAAAAAAAAAAAAAGAAAAAAAAAAGAAAAAAAAGTGTTTTGGTGTTTACCGAGGACTGAAATTTTTCATTTAGCTAATTTTTAAAGAAAGGTTCAATAGAAAGGTTGTGCAGTACTAAAGAACAATCCATGTGATTAATGTTTTCATTATGTTCATGTAAGAAACCTCATATTTTAGCCATAATTTTGCATACTGAGGATCCAATAATCAGAAAAGTAATTTTTGTCACATTATTTATTAAAAATGTTCTCAAATACATTATCTTTCTTGTGTAGTTTCTTGTGTTCCCTGAAACATAATTTTGGGGCCAACTGTGATCTTATTTCTGTTTATAAGAATCAGAATCTGTTCCACTGAAATCACACAGTTACAGTAGCATGAGCAAAGTGGGAAAGCTGGATGCGGCCTAAGATTTTACATAATTACAATTGATTGCCTTAACGATCTGATTTCTGGGTGCTTCATGAACTGTGATAGCGAAAATGTCTCTTAGTTTGCCAATTTCCAGACAGAGCTGATGAGGTAAATCTGTACCAACAAAAGCATTCACATCAGGGGTGATATAGGTTACAAAGGAAATAAGATCCAAATATGTGAAGGGAATGAATATTACAAGTCATCTGTTTGTTGAGGCCTGCACAAGTTTTCTTACTTGTCTGCTGCCCTCCTGCACTGTAGACATTCTGTGGTCAGCAGAGCCCTGCTGTGGATCACAATCAAGTAGGTGATCGGCCCTTTTCTGCTCTTGCATTTTCATAACCCTGTACTCTTCATAATCATTGTATTTTTGCCCTTCCTTGCTCCACTCCCACCATTCCATTTAGAACAAAACACAAAAAAAAATTAAAATAGGCAGCACATTCCATTAAAAAGATACTATATTTTTTATTTGACAGGTCCTTTCTGGTTTTTGTCTTTTTGACTGGCATACTTCTTTCTCAAGAGCTGCAAATAGGCCACAGCCAGATCCTGAGGTGCTGCAGTGCCCTACAGCACCAGGTATCTTCATCTGGCATTAAACTCTTGATTATTTCTTTATTTATTTATAGTAATTGTAGCTCTAAAGCCGTTATTAAGATTGTAGCATAAGTTAAATATGTTGCTTTTTCTTTTGCTTGGGGTGAGAGGTTTTGGTGTCTTCAGGCCTCACGCCTGAGTTCAGAGCACCATGAGCTGCGAGCATAATCCACACAGGAACCCGTAGACCAGCCTGTGCCACAGGAGACATCCACCTGGCCTGCATCTTCCTTTGGAGGAGGCAGGAGAAGTTGATTTGATGGGTGCAGACTGCTTCAGCAGCTGAGTATCTTTCCTGGCACTGCTTCACAGTTTGGGACCAAGCCATTGCCATAGCAGGGAGTGGGGACGGAGGTAGAGATCAAGGCAGGGTCTCTGAATGTGTCAGCACTCGGCACAAAAGCTCAGGCCGTTGCCAAAGGTGTAGTGGTGCATCACAAAACTGGGATCTAGTTGCAGCTGTAGTGTGTAGACCTCCATTAGGTATATCTGTCCAGAAACACTGGTGTTCTGTGCCTGAAATAACAGTTGCTTGCTTCATTCTTTACTGGCATGGTGATATACTGGAAATCGTGTGGGATCCCCAGCGGATGTCCATATCCATCTGCGTAGCTTCACTGCAAGTGAGACTCCACCTGACCTCAAACAGGGGTAAGTGCAAAATCTTGCCCAATTATTTTTTTTTTTATTAAGAGTTATTATAAATTTGTTTGATGGTTAACAGTGTTCCCTCACAAGTTACTTTGACTGTTTTGTGATTGTATTCAGTTGTGATTAGCAGTATCTTGAGACTGCATAACAGAGTTGTCACAGAGTTCTTGTACCCACACTGGCTCCTCAGTGCATTGTGGTCTTGTTGAGAACACTGTAATGAAGATAAAATATACAACGGCTTGATTTAAAAATTACAACTCCTTTTAATCAGTATTGATACACACTTTTCTTGGTCTTTGGCATTCAAGTACAGCAAAAGTAGGTAATTTACACATGTCTACGTTTCATAAAGAATTATTTGGTAAGGAAGGCCAATACAACAGAAGTAAGCAATGTTCAGAGGTTTTGATTACACTGTATATGTGAAGAAAGTATAGTACTAGAAAATCCATAGCATCTATGTGCTGAATTAATACAATGGATGTAGAAGTTTAATTATTCTTTTAGTATGTTTTGTGAAATACTGTATCTTACTGTTAAATTTGACTTTAAAATAATATCTCTTGGAATACTATGAAAGATATCTACAAAAGTCAGAATTATAACATTTTACATTTTAGAAATTTTTTTAGAATGTTTAGAATGTTTTAAAATTATATCCATTTATTTTCCAAAGAGTACATTGAAGCATAGATGACAAAGTGCTTTTATTTTAGGATAATGCAAGTGTACCCTAAATCTGTGTTTGCAAAAATTTTAGCCATAACTGATCATGAAACCTAAACAATGTCACTTGTATCAACTGCAACCCAGGTGCAGGACTCTGCATTCAGTCTTGTTGAACATCATGAGGTTCACCTGGGCCCACCTCTCCAGCCTATGGAGGGTGCTGGTTTGGGCTATCACAGTAATAAAAAATTTTTCAAATTAGAAATTTCTGCTACATCCACTTTTTACACAATGAAGATGTGTAAGGCTGTGCCAACAAGATACCAAACCAGGACATCTGAGCCCCATTTTAAAATATAAGAAAACAACCCTGAATAAATATTCTCACTAAAATATCAAACAGGAGCTTAACTGTATTTCCTGCAGTAGGAAGGTGCTACAGACACTTTTGAGGAGATATGCCTTAGAACAGTCTGAATCCCTGTGGCAATTAGAATTAAGATACAGTGGGATTAATTTAATGTCTGTCAAGCACTCTGAATATGAATGTTTCCATATAAGCCATAAGTAGTAGCAGTGCTTCTGTCAGTTTTGCTTTGCGATCACAGTCAGGATGGTTTCTCAATGGCTTTTGGAGAGCTTTTATTTAGTTAGTTAACCAGTCCACTGAAGTGCAATAAATCTATACTACGATAAAGGAAACCAAAAAGTAGATTTTATGTGGATTCTTTTTTTGTTCCATGCTCACTGCTTGTAGGCTTGCTTTCTTGGATGCATGCACACTGTCACTATGTTTTGACATCATATCCATTCTAGTGAAATGCTGATTCTAAGTGCAAAGAAAATAAATATGTATTAATTTCAGTTGCTTTATACTTCTTGTTGAGGGCAAACTATGGAGGTTGTTAGTTCCAGCTAACTGTAGGAACATTTGTGAATATCAGTGATCAGTCAAAATTCTTAACAAAGTGAACAATAAATATATTTGGCAAGAATAATTAAAGAAACTAATTCAAGTATTAGCATCAATTTATAGAAAGGATCAAAAGAAAACAGAGAGGAAAAATTATAAATGGCATTTATCTTCATTATTTGCTGGTTGAAATTCTTAATATTCAGAAGCAAACAGGTTGATTCTGATTATTGTTGTAAAACCAATTTATTTTGGTGAAAGATTTGTGTGTTAACAATTTTCCCAGAAATACTGAAACTTATGTTGAAAAATGTTTCTACTGAATGGTTAGGAGGTCATCAGCACATGTAGAGAAGCCTTGTGTGACACTATGCTGATTTGTGAAAAACATCAAAGAAAAATTCTGAATATTTCTTCTGACATAATAGGCAGAAAAGTATCACTATCTGTTCCCTTACAAGCTGCTTAGAAATTTCAGTTTTCTACTAGCTGTCGATCATCATTCTTGTAGTTAAACTATAGCAGGATTTTATTTTCCCCTTTCTTAATCTGCAAATAGCAGAAGTCTATATTTAAAACTGTGTTACAAAATCAGATAATCTTCATTACAGCTATCATAACATCACCCAGATTATGGCACCTCTGAACAGTATAATGCTACTACCAGCCTGCTTCCATTTATCTTGTCAAGTCAGGTGGCTGGCTTCTCTGGACAAGGGCTCTCTCTTACTGAGTGTATATGTTGGTAGTGCTGCAGGGTTGCCAAGTCCATCGTTGCTGCCATAATGTAAATAATACAATATAATTAGTAATAAAACGTAAGGCATAATGATATTCTCAGACTATCAGTGCAGCCCTTTGAGAATCCATTTTGGGACAATCTTATTTAATATTTTCATTAAAGTACTTGGCACAAAAGCAGGAGTCTGATAATGAAGTATGCTGATCTTGAAAGTTGTGAGCAATTGTCAGTATGGAAGAGGAGTGAGTCACCTTGAGGGCTAGAGCAACAAGATGAAACTAACTAGTTCACTGTGCAGTGTCATGCATTTAGCATGAATGCCTATTACATACTAGAAGTTCATCAGTTGTAAATAACTGAGGAATAAGATGGCTTGAATGCCTTGATCGCAGGAAGTTTTATAAGATCCCAGTGAGATTATGCCAAAAAAAATAAAGCAAAATAAATGCCAACCTGAGATATCTCATAAAATATATTTCTAATTGAAAGAGAAGGAAACACAACTAGAAATGGACATAGCAACCCATTTGTGTTTTTATATGTCCTGAGACAATACCTACATTTCCTTCTCTTTCATATATATGAACTTGAGAAAGCAAGTTCCCTCACATGTTAGTTTAATGCAGTTAATCAAGGCAACTCCTGTAATTTTGTTAGCCTTGTGGTTTTTTTTATGGGGTGTTACTGTATTGTTTTGATTCCTTTTTGTGTGACTGAAGGAAGGATTCAGTGTTTGAGAGCATGTCTTTTTCACCCAAGGTGGTATTAAAATAAAAGAAATAAATTTCAAATTTGATTAAATTATTTAGAAGCCTAGCATTTATCCTCTGACCAGATTTTACTACATTTGAATATTTTAAACATGATAGTTGTGTGGTTTTTCACAGCTTAGTGTAATTAGAAATAACCACCTCCCCAGATTTTTTAGCATAACAATGTTGCTACCTCCATAGTTGAACCTCACACAGAAAGGGGAAGGAGATATACAGCAGGTTATAATATTTTTTTGTTGATACTGAAGTATCTTACAGGAACACAGTACTTAAATGACAGTACAGTTGTAATCACAGTAGTTTATAGAGCAGTGTGTCAACCATTCTAAACTGAATATACATTTTGTGGGAAAAAAAAATGCAAACAAGCAATATGTGTAATTTGCACTTAACTGTTTTTGAAAATTGTATCCACTACCAAAATATCTTTATGTGTTTTCTTAACTGTCATGATGTTTCCTATGGCTTTTGTTATACACCAGAGCACAAAAGCTGTAGCATGATTCTTCAGATGGAGTCTACTTATGAACACATTTAGGCACACACACCCTCCCTCAGTAGACATTACTTCTCAACATCCAACTCCTGAAATTGCCTTTTGTATCCAGCTTGTATCATTGAGAGGGAATTACACCCCAAAGACTCTGGTACAGATCTTTGGTAAAAGTAGTTCTAGCAAGTTTTGTAGTAATTGCCTCTCAACAGCCTGAGCACAGTGCCTGGTTTGGCAGTCTGACCTTCAACTCCAACCTCTAGTTTTTTATTATCATTATTGTCATATCTGCTCCTCTATCATTAAGAGACTTTACAGTTTCACTTTATTCAGCTGGGAGCTTTAAACCCTCTGGCCCATAATTTCCTTTTCTTTTTTTGGCACTTCTTTTTCTCAGTCCTTTCATGAAACTTGTCTGCTGAGTGACATGCCCTCTGTAAAACATAAACCATAATTACTCTAGGTTTGCTCATACTTGGCATAAATACTGTACTTGCAAGTATGTGGCTTATAGCAATACGTGTCACATTAAATTAAATTGCAAAGCTACATCTTAGGTTATCCTTCAGGAGAAAGAGAAAAGAGAGAGAAAAGCAAAATTGTCTAAAAAAATTCCATTCCAGCTGCTGTGTTTCAGTAACAAACTTGCATAAACTGGGCAAATACCTGCATGGACAAGGCATACCTTTCTCTTTTTTTTACATTCCAGGATTCAATGCATGCTCTAAAGGTAGTACAGCCATACCTTCCTCTGTTTTGTTGTTGTGTTATGTGTACATGGGTAAGGGGCTTCTGGCCAGACAATAGCAGTCTGCATCTGAGCTGGGTCTGTATTCTGCCTCCTTGTATGGGAGAGAAAATGGTACCTTCCTGATAGGAATACATTCTAAAATATATATGTAAAACTATTCAGATAAATCGTGCTCTGGTGCTGCCTCTTTCTTTTTCTTCATTGATGGTCTATGCCAGGGATCCAGGAGGGCCAACTCAGATTTAGGTATCTACACTGCTGATGCCTACACTGGTGAGATTAATTCCATCCCCATCATTTTCACTTTAAAAAAAAGTTAAAACGTTTGAGCATCTCTAGTAAGTCCTTCAGAAAACTCCTGGGGGTTTTTTTGGGTTTTTTTTTAAAAAGCTTATATTGCCTTAATCCTTTTCAGGATAATAAGAATTGCTGTTAAAAAAAATAGCAATATAAGCATTATTTTAATGAAAGGTGGAAGTTTTATGGAGCTGTGCTTCTTCTAAGGCAATTTTCTCTTGGAAAATGCTGAAGTAAGTTATCTTGAATTCTCATTTTTATCAATTCTGTTTTGTCACTATGTTAAACCATAGCAAAAATGAAACATTATTGGTTTGAGAGCTTTCAGCATTCTCTTGATTATTAAAGGGCTTTTTAAAAATCCTGTCAGTGGAAAAATTTTAAAACACTAAACTTTGGTTCTTAAAGGAGATGAAAACAAACTCAAAAAAGTATTCTGTTTTCTGTCTAGCTGTAGATTTCTTTAGACACTGAAACTTTAAAATGCTGGCTTAGGAAAGTCTACAATTTCAACCAAACCCTTCTGGCTTTATACAAATGCAAATACAATTGAAATCTTGATCTTGGTTGGAAGCCTCTAAGCAGAGTTTTCTTTCAAAATCTAGGTCTGTTTAGCTTCCAGACTCTAATGATGTGAAGTCTTCTTGGATCCATATCACTGTCTTTTAGGCTGCCCCTCAAACTGAACTAAACCATAATCTGCAGTAATGCATAAAGGACAAGAGAGAGACAGGCAGTTTTAACAGCAAAGCTGTACAAGTTTGGTAGCTTTATTTCTGAAGAAAAGTACTATGGCAGGAGACTTTTATAGTCCCTTTAGTTAGAATTGAAATTTGAACACAATTTTTAATTTTTTTCCTGGAAATTGTTAAGTATGACTTTGTTAAAAGTCAGTGTGAACTTGGCAGTTATAAGATATACATTTATCAATATATCACTGTGATATAGACCACAATTTTTTTTTAATTATTTTTTTTTAGTGTTCAGAGTATGTTTTTATTAAGAGCTGGAAATTGAGATTCTAATGTTACTAAATTTTAATCATGTTCACAAGTAACTTTGGCCCAGTTCTTAGTGTTGCATCAAGCTAATTAAGTGAGTAGTTCATGAGGAGGTCATCAAAGGTATATAGTAATGAGAGCAGACTCTTTATGTGCTTCTAGGATAATTCAAATACTGTGGTACTTCAGGCACAAATTTCTCCCAGTTCTTAAACTGGGAGTTCTTAGCATTCTAAAAAGCACTGGCCAAAATTCTGTAAATTCTATAAATACATACAAAATCTGGTATATAAACCTATCAAATGCTATCCATAATAGTATAACTTGCTGTTTTTAGGCAATCCTTACCTTTCTTATAATTCAGACTTTTCAAATGATTTTTTTCTTGGTGCTGTTTCCCTGTCTGAATCCTGTAATTCACATCTCACTAATTCCTTATCATGCCTGACAGTTGAAGGATTAGTGGGTGCTTTCTTTGTACAGTTTTAATATAGCTAATTTAAAGAGACATTTGACACAGAATATGGAAAGAACTATTTCATTGTTCAGCAGAACACATTTTCATTAGAGCTGCATCTGGCTATGTAGTTGACCTTTACTTCAATGTAAAAATTAATGCTTTATCTAAACTAAAACATAGATGATCTTCCTGCAAATTACCAGTAGAGGTCTTTGATAAATAGTCATAATGCTTTAAGACAAAATTACTTTGCACATCATGACGATAGCAATGTAAAATATTTCTTAATATATTTCAATAGTGCATGGGCATTTCATTTTACTTCTCGTTGGCTGTGGTGTGTGAATTCTCTAAAAACTAGTAATTTGGTGGTATCTACAGACCTACTGACATTCCTTAAGCACTTTTACAGATGTTATATTTATTTATAATACATCTCTTGTTATGAGCATATCTGCAAAATGCATTGACATAATATCTGTAGCTAGAAGCTGCACTAACAAGAAAGCAGCTGACTTAAAAAAAAGAAAGAAAACCTTCCTGGAATCTTTCTTGAGATATAGATATATATATAAAACTTATTTCACAATTTATGCTTTTATGTATGAAATTATTTTGACCTTTTTCTTCCTTGATTTTTTTTTTCTAGGTTGGTTATTTTGTTTTGTTATATTGTCAATATTAATCATTGTGATTATTTAATGTATTATTTACATATAATTTAAAGAGGTGTTTGTTTTTTTTTTATAATGTGCAGTAAGTATCGTTTTGATGTTTTCTGCTCTGGGTAGAAAGCTCACATTTTTTATCTCACTTCTACTCTCCCTGTCATCCTTGTATCATCACATCAGTCCAGGTTCAATAAGTGAATACCAGTACCCTAGTGGTGTACATCTTATCTCAATATTTTTTTTATGCTCAGGCCATAAATACTAATAAAATATCTGTGCTAACATTTACCAGTATAGGTTTCACTATGGATTCAAGTAACACACAGAGGTCCTCCTCTCCTCTCATCATTCCTTCTTAATTGTACCCCAAATTGCAGTCATAGCAAGGATTTATAATGATGATTTCTGTTTGATAGACTGAAGCCATGGAACTGGCATGCGGAGATTAAAATACACAGTGTAGTTTCTAATTCCAGTCACAGCATGGCAAACACTCAGCCTGAGCAAACCAAGGAATTGTTGATACCAGTATTAAAATAATCCTTTGAGTCAGGTATATAACTAAATGATAAATAATCTCTTGTCACTAAGCTTACTCAGAACCACTCAGATTTTTACCCAGTAAAGAATAAATATTCTGTATTAACCTCAAGTTATGCAAGCAGAACCAGCTTGTAGCTTCTCTACCAGTCTTGGATCCTTGTTTTCTTTAGTCTTGTCTAGGTCTGTCTTTGTCTACAAATTTCTTGGGGTCAGAGCCTTTGCTGCTCAGACATTTTATGGCTGCTTCAGTAATGGAATCACTTGAGACACAAGTTACTGGAGCTAACAGCATTATCATGTAGTTCAGGAAAAATGTCCCCCTCCCAAATGATGTTAAATAATTAGACCTGTTACCCTGTGTACTTTCTCACTTATATCAGTCACCTAGCATAGACACCAGAGCAGTCTTAGAAGACAATCCTCTACTTAGTTTCAAGCAGAAGTTGAGCTCCTGTGGAATAACTTGTGGTTACTGATGATCATGATTACCATTACATTTTGGTATTTAGACTATTTTTTTTCCTTTTTTTTTTTTGTGTTTGTTCGCTTGGTTTTTAATTTAGTGTTTAAGGAAACAAAGTTTTTTCATCCTTAATGAATGAAGAATGTCTATTTGCTTTTACTTCCTAGGCTTATGGCACTTTTGGATTAACAAAAGCAGAATTTTCACTGTTACAAAGCTAAAATAGAATCTAGTAACAATAAAGTTTGTTTAAAAAGAAATGGATTTGGACATTTTAAAATACAGGATTATTTCTAGCTGTTCTGTGAAAATGTGATCGCAATAAACCACAGAAGTAAAGTCAAATTTATATATATATATATATATATATATATTGGATTTTTGATGAAAATTCTGTCTACTTCTCTGTTAAATAACTATAAAATGGACATGAGCTGCTGTGTAATTTGATTGTCTGGAAGCCTTACAAACCATGAGTAATCAACACCATTCATGACACGGAACTCACTTGTGGTGAATAGGGTTGATTGCAGCTACAGCCCAGAGCATCATTCCTTGGTTAGCTATAGAAATGTTTCCAGCTGACATTTTCTGATAGCATTAGGGTGCAGTACCACACAACTTGTGTATTGTTGACCTATGCCTGGTTGTACTGGTGGTACTTGGCTTCTGTTCTGAGGTTAACAGGGTAGGCATGAATGAATGCAACAAAGCACTCATCCTATTGCTTAATTACCATATCAGAAATATGGGGGTAGCCGTATGGGGGGGATTTAGCTGTGTGAGGTCCCATTAATGTCATTGAGGATCATGTGGCTGAATCCCCTTTATACCATTTCAAATATTTACCCTCCAGTGAGCAATTGAGTCTGATGATATGGTTGCACCCACTTGTGTTCTCTCAATCTTTCTGTCTGCTAGGGGGCAGTTCTATGTTTTCACTGCCACAGTATTAAGTGGTTAAAATTACTATATTATTAGAAGAACAATAGCACTATCATAATTTTCATTATGGATTCTGACTTTCCAGTTTCATGACTCAGCTGTAAAAATTCGCTCCAGGCATAGGCATGGTGTCTTGTACTAAATATGGTCCAGAAATAATATTATTTAATTTCATTTGTTCTGCAGAAAAGCTGAGCTGAGCATTTTCCTTAGGTGGATAAGCATTCATCTCCTGGGTGGTGATCAGGAAAGGGGTTTGGATATTTTCTCACTTTTTCCACCTTATCTGCAACTTAGGCACAAGTGTGAGATAAACCACTATAAACTATAATCCAGAAAATGGAATGAACTGGAGGCTTCTGCAGAACATTTTGTAACCCAGTTCCTATTTTGAACTCCTCCTAGAGAAATATCTGTTACAGACTTCAGCTTGCAAAATGTTACTCTGCCCTTGAACATCTTAGCAGCACCATCAAAGAATCTTTTTATACACACAGCAGCCATTTCTTCTCTGGTAAAAGGCATGTATGTGAAGGTATCCCACACTGAGCTTAAAAAAGAGGAGAGAAAGGATAAAAAAGCTAGAAAGAGAAAGGGAGAAGGGAAGGCAGAAGGGAAAGCAGAAAAGAGAGTGCAAAACACAGCAAAAGAGCAAGAGGGGGAAAGAGAAGAATCTCTATAATTGAAGTCTGAAGACTGCAATGTAATGAAGGAGGCAAGGTGTGATCCACTTAGCAGAGATCCTGTCATGTCAGGATTCTTAATTTAGTGGAGAATTACACAAAAGTTCCCAGTGGGACAGCCTGCCTTCTACACATCCACAGCCTCATTCTCCTCCAACCCTGTTTTCACTAACCTAGCTCCCTGCCCAGCTGCAAGGGAAGAGTGGAGCAAGCCCAGCACTATGGCAGCAAATTACAGGGACAGAGTGAGAGGTAACTTCTGCTTTCCTCTTCATCCTCTTCTCCTGAGCTAAGCGAGAACCTATGCTTGTCCTACAACCCTCCCAAACCAAAAAAAGAAAAAAAAAAAAGGATTTTCTACCTTTTTTTCTTGTAGGGAAGTTTTCTTTAGCTTCTATGCAGAATAAAGCAGGATGTAACTGATAACCACTGCAGGCTGGGGCAGACAAGTGTGCACAGAAACAAGAAGAACAGGAAAATAGACCCCCCCAAAAATATCTGTGTATAACTTTAAAGATCCTATCCTTTATCCTGGCAATTTTGTTTTAAGGAGTTAATTATTATGAAGCAATGGAGGATGGACAGATCACAAACTGTGAAACAAGGCTTTCAGAAAGGGCTCTGGTTTTTAATTTAATGCAAGAGTGTGTATTGCTGAACCTTTAAGAGCAGACATTTCCCCTGTGTTTCTGGAAATCACACATTACTTAGTGTGTTAGGCCACCACAAGTGTATATATATGAGCATATTTTTTGTCACAGCTTTGAATTTGTTTACTTTTTTTTTGGTCAGAACTTTTCACTGTCTTAATATAAATTCTGGTACTATATTTACTCTTAACTGCCTCATAGCTGAATTTTTCAGCTTCAAGGCTGAGCAGAAACAGTTCTACTTTTGGGCAAAGCTTCTCCAGAGTGAACGATGGGAATGGATGACAAAGGAAGTTCCAACTCAGTGCTGTAGCAGACATTGAAGTGGTCATGCTGATTATTATTTTGGGCTAATAATATTGTAAAAGTTTCTGTTTTGTTACTTCCCTGATGGGCTTTGAGGAGCTATCACTGCACTGAAATTCCTTAGCAGTACTTCCCTAGAGCTGAAAGATGTTTCCTTCCTCTGAGAGACAGAACAGATAATGGAATTGAAAATGTCTATGTGATTCATTATCCAAAAGACAAATTAATATTTTGTAATAACTAAAAAATTATAGTTTTATAAAATAAGAACTGGAAGCTTAGTGCAAATGTATGTAGCAGGGAAAATTTTAAGTTGTGCCTGTTTTGTTTTTGTTTTGTTGGAGTTTTGTTTTGCTTTGTTTTGTTTTTTTCTTAAGATGGAACAGCTAGATGCTTTAAATCCCAAAGAGTGAGCTCTAGGTAGGTTGGGTTTTTTCCATATTTGCTGTAAGTAATGAAGTCTAAAGTGTCCTGCAGATACAAACCCCAAGAAATCAGCATAGTACAGCATGAGATCTGCACTGTGGTTATGATTTGAAGCAGTCATCAAGTGCAATCTCTTTCTCTCATGATGTGCTTTGGATCAGAATTGTAATCCTCTAAATCATGCATTTGGCTGTGTAGCACTTAGAACTGAGATCATGATGGACTAAACTCTTATCACATTTAGACATACCTTAAAAAAAAAAAACAAAACACATTTTAACCTGAAAGATCTCTAGAAATTCTCAAGTCAAGGACAAGACATCATCTGTTTTCTTTTTTCAAGGAATAACTTTGTTGCCCAAGGTAGTAGCTGAACAAAAGATCTAGTCCATAATACATTGTTAGCCTGAAGGATGAGGGCCAGCTCTGTTGTCCCATTCTTTCTCAGATTAACTAAAGAAAAGCATATATATATATATGTAATACTATTTGACCATGAGG
Organism: Ceyx melanurus; assembly: GCA_024611195.1. Taxonomy (NCBI): domain Eukaryota; kingdom Metazoa; phylum Chordata; class Aves; order Coraciiformes; family Alcedinidae; genus Ceyx; species Ceyx melanurus. Next base: position 27,291 of record JANHGL010009712.1, on the reverse strand, counting down.
AAAACATGAATTCTGCTTTAGCTAACATTGAGTCAGGAATATTCTATAGAATTATTTTTCTTTTCATACAGGAAACAAACAAAGAAAAAATAGATCTGGCAAATATGAAATTGAACCTTCCTCTGACCACAGACATTCTTAAAAATTACAATCAAATGTTATTGCCCCCATCAGATAGAGAACAGAGATACTGTAGACTTAATGGTCCATAACTATATACTTATTTCACAGATATGTAGTTTCTAGTGCTCTGTTTGGCTGGAGAGTTCTCATCTGAATAATGAGTGCACAGACATTTCTGCCAAACAGCAGTGCTTCAGCATCTCCCCTCACTCTGGCTCTTCCACATGAGCACACTGCCAGTACCAGCTACTGACTTTTTGCTGATGTGTCCACCCCACCCTCTCTCCTCCATGCTCTATCACAACCATCATCTTGCCTGCCCACTTCTTCAGCAGATATTTAATTATGGAAGATTAGTACTATGCTATAGTTGTATAATGGAACAGGAGGATACTTAAGCTGTCCCCACAAAAAAAGGGTGAAGTGATGTATTGAATAAACAGGCACAGGAAATTGTCAGAGCAGAAATGAGGTTAAAAATCCTGAAACAGAGGTTTGTTGCCAGGATATGGCCAGGAAATTTGATATTTGATGGTGGCAGAAATTCAGAGCCACATTAATATTCAGTAAGCAATGCAGACATAAAACAATAACATTTGAAACAGCTACTTAGAAGTTTGGCTCTTAGCAAGTTTTCAATCCAATATGAAACACTCCCTTGATAGGTAGAGCAACATATGGAATAGTTACATGCAGTTTAGCAATATTAAAAAAAAAGAGTGATGGAGGTTGGCATCTCTTTTACTAACCCCATTGCTCCATGATGATTCTCTGGGTCATGGAATCCCGTTGTCTCCAAAAGGAACAGACATCCTTTGTAAAACGAAGCTTACAAAGACATCCCCATTTTGAAAGTAAGTTTTTTTGCATTCTGATAAAAAATTGGTTTACCTGAGCTCTGACATTGTGACAGCTGTCTTGGAGATGACTTTTAGCCTTACTTATTCTATTAATCAAGCAATAACTATCCACAGACTCATTTAACCTTTGGGTTGCCCTTATTTATAAGGTATTTAATTCACTGACTTTGTCCTCCCCCTGCTTTCTTTCCCCTTTGCACTGCAGTTTGTTACTGTTGCTTCTGCGACAGAAAAAATATCAGTGTCAAAAGAGTAAACTGGTAGTTTTAGTATTACTCTGAGTTCCACTTAAAAAGACAATTCCTTAGCTCATGAACTGAAAAGAACCTAAAGCAGAGACAATATGTTCCCCGAAGAAAATAACCAAATGAACATAACTGAACAGAGGCGCAAAGCTAATAATTCTCCAGGCAATGGTGAATTTTCAGCCATCACTATGTTGCTAACAGCTTTCCATGGGGGTTGTTGCTAAGAGAAAGTTTTTGAGGATGTTTTATGACTATGTTGTAACTGGCATAAGGAAGCCCTCATAGAAAATATTTTTGAAGGAAATGTTTTTCTTCTCCCTCTACTCTCCTCAGATTTTTATGTATTTCATTTTTTCCATTTTATTTTGCATTATTCCGTGCTTTTTCCTCCTTACTTTTCTTGTTGATCCTCATTTTAGTCCTCTGTTTTCTCTTTATGAAGAACCTGGTAAATCTTTTTTACATGTAAAAATCATATTCTATATAAATTATTCTAAATTAGAGAAGCAACTACTGAGCTTTTATAAATGATTTAGATCCCAGACCCACCAGGTGCCAACCACCCTTTTTTCTTAGTTATCTCAGTGGAAATGAGAGTGCTTAACAGCTCACAGATTTAATAATAGCTGACATAGTCCAAAGAGCATGCGAGGACACATTTTAACTCAAGAACTAGATCTTTTCTTGTCTTCATCTGCATTATCATCACTATAAACTGTGCATGTTTGTACATATATATGCATGTATAGAGAAACAGAAAAAAAGCACCACAATGACAAGATAAACCTCCAGACTGGAATTGTATTCTGTTGTTGATCATGAATATTCTTCTGCCTGTGAGTGAAAGGAGTGATTTGCAACTTGGACCCCATCCCAGTGGATCATGACATGCATGGTAAATCCTGGTTATGTTTTTTGGTGCATTTATAGGATCGTGCACTTTCCCACCGTGCCAAGCTGGCCACTGTTGCGTAACAAATCATGTAACTCCAACTGTGAAAATCATGGTCTCAGTCAAACTGTCAATCCAGTCCAGAAAAACAACTGCTGGTAGATGTATCCTTGACAAAAATTTGTTCAGAATGTGATAATATTTGTAATCTGCAACAGATGGATTTCAGTGGCAAGATATTTACTGAGCCTAGTGACTCAATACACTACTACTACCAGGATTTGGGAAATACCTGCATGCAGAAGACACCATGTGTGACATGATGCTCACCTCTATTGACAGTTCTTGGCTTCTGAGTTAAAAAAACCTTTTCATTTTTGGTAGACTGAACAGTATTATAATGCTGAACTGAATGTATGATTTTCGTAATTGGAGCTTTACAAGAGTCCATGTTTTGCTTGGAATTCAACTTCAATTAACATATCATAGTTAATTTTCATGCTCTGTGAAGTTCTTATTAGTATTTTTCCTTTCTTACAGATAAATTTATTTAAAATATATTCCAGATTTACCAACCCTTCAGTTTTAATAAACACATTTATTTTTAAGAATGTGGAATTGTAATTCTGTGCATATGGTTTTATACTAATAGGGATATAGATGAAGAACCATCCTTTTAAAAAAGTAAAGGAATTGGAATAGCTATATCATAGCTATGTATAATCTAAAGGAACTCTCTTTTGGAGCTTCTAATGCTTGGAGTCTCCTTTTAATATATCAGTGAGAGACACCAGGTTCAAGATTTTACATTTACTACATTTAGTTATCCACCTTTTTTTTTTTTTATGTAAATTAATTTTTCTTTTTCAAGAAAATTTAACAAAGCTTTTCATAATTTTTAATTTGATGGATTTTGTGTAAGGCTGAATTTTAAAAAGTACAATTTAATCTGCTTTATGCTTTCTTAATTTTTTAAAATATTTTTCTGTTTCTTATTCATAACACTAAAAAAAGGTGAAAGACAAAGCAATCATATATATATGTTTCAGTAATATAATGGAAATTTTATACCTATTGAAAGTATTTTCAGAACTGCAATTTTTTTTATGCTTACTTCTTGACTTATCATTCTCCCAAGGTTCCTGTCTACTTTGATGGTACCTTTTTGTCATTTGAGACATGGTTTACAGTGTTTATTGTATGCTCAGGTTTTTTTCTTTTTCTTTTTTTTTCTTTATGCTGATTCTAAGAGATGATATATGATGATTCCAGCAAATATTTGGAAATTATTAACAGCAGTCTGAAGGAAACTTCATTTGTTCTAAATAACAAAATGATCAGTGAAACAGAGGTCGTGGTTGTAGGATCGTAATGTGACATCTTGTAAGAAAGAATATAGCATGAAAGTTTCTCTAGCTACACCAGAGGTATGTCCAAGCTGGATGGAGAGAGTCAAGAGAGAAGTCAGCTTTGAAAGACGTAACTGGAATTCAGGCAAGGTTCAGCCTTTACTCCTAAATTCTTTCACAGCAGCCAAAGTGAGTATTAAATTACATTATAATATTATATTATTGCATTATTGTATTCTTACAGTATATCATAATATGTTACATTAGAGAAACTGTTGGTGGATGCCTAGAAGCTATGAAATGATTTTGTATCATTCAAGGGCTCAAACTTAGACATCAAGAAAATTAATAAGATTTATCCCAGATTATATGTCCCAGAGTATATGGGAATAGTTGAAGGATAGTACCATAGCCTTCTTTGGAAACAGTGTGAAAATTATACAAACCTATGGAGAGCTCATAGTAGGTAGCCTTACTACTAAGCCATTCTGAAGATTTTTGCATTTGCCCACTATGGTTTTACTGATAAAGCCATGTAACAATATTATGGCTGTGAAAATCATTTTAACACTCTTGAAGCAATATTTCTGTAGGAACCTCTCCTACATTTTGTCAGGCCCTTCATAGGTGGGATAACTGGGACCATGCTTAGTCCATGTTTAATCTGTAATTATTACGCCCAATCTGGGAGGCTTAATTTGTTATACAGTAGATGGTGGCTTGATTTATGAATGCAGATGTAGCAAAAGGCTAAGGCCTGACAAAATATTTGTGACTAAACTGATTTTTCTACTGAAAGTAATCGTTTGGTTAGACTTTTTTCTTTTTTTAACTACTAAAAAAGTTATGAGTGTTGAAGCATCTCTCAGTCTTGCAATGTTTTGATGGCTTTTATAAGCTTTTTATTCTCAAAATATAACTACTTATAATAAAGTAAGAACGTATACTAGTCTACTAGAAATTAAACTCCCACAGTGTTTGTCACATTGGAAAGCATTCATCAGCACTTGGGGCTATGAGGGAAAAGAGAAGCAAAGAGCTGGCAACAAGCATAGGAGGCCTTAATGTCCTCTTAGTTATTAATCAGCTGAGAGCATGTTCATTTTAACCTAGATGTTGACCAGCATTCACTGGGGTGTGATTTTAAGGCAGTACAGTGACAGAAAATGAAAAGAGACTTGTCCCCAAATTGTGACAAAGGTTTTACTCTTGTGAGGATTCACCTGGTAATGAATGGAGTCTGTCAGTCCCGTGGAAGATGGTGCAGGTTTGACATCTGATTCATGCACAGGTTTGGTGCTAGGAGTGTTTCTTTAGCACTGCAGTGATGACAGCTGCAGAGGCAAATGCTAAGCAAGCTGGAGTCACTGGGATCTTCTGTGACAACCACATGAAGCATTTTCTGGCCTTGATTAGTTGATCTCTTGACAAGCAAATAGTGGGACCACCCCCTTCAGGTATGCCTGTGGTTGTGCAACAGCAGTTGCACAACAGGGAACACTGTTTGAATACACGTGTAGAGTCCAGCTTTGGGGTTTATGCCATACTTGACTCTGGGATTGGTCTCAAACTCTCATAAAGCCAAACATCTCCTCCTGTAATATCTCCAACAATCGGCCGGTGCTGGTGACAGCAGGTGGTGAGTAGTAGTACTGAATAACACAGATGGTGGTACATCTGACAGTGTGGATTATTCTACAATTAAAAAAAAATGTTTGTCATTTTTATGCTTGTTGTTATGAGGCCACCTGTATCCTGTCTGCTTTTGGGTAATAGGAAATGATGGGAAATATGAGTATGTCGTGCTGAGTGTTGCATATCTATGCACTCTGTGTGTGTGTGTGTATGTGCACAGTGACATAAATCTAGAGAAATATGTACATAGACACATGTAAATGTGTATGTGTACAGAAGTATATGATGAAAAAGTATAGGGGTTTATTTTTTGCATAGACAAATGAAAGTTTTTACTTTAAAATTTGCAGAAACACTTGATTTATTTATTGGCTCTTAAAAGAGCTTCATGTTAAAGTGTCATTTTCCAAGAAAAGGACTTCTTTCTCTATGCTGTTGGGGGTGGGATGCTTATATAGTAATTGTGGTTTGTTTCTGTCAAGGAAGATTTTGCCCCTGTGGATTTAGGTATATTTGCATAACATTAGACTGCCAAAAGGGTTGTAGTCTAATGATATGCCTGATGTAATACTGTGAGAAAAGTCATAATTCCAAAGAAAAGGTTCTTATTTGATAATAAAATAATAATTAGAGGAAATGTAATGAAACAGAAACCATCAAAATATGAATAGGCAACAATGCAGAAGGAAAAATCACCACAACTATAAATAATTTTGGGTCAGATGCTCAGCTGCTGCTGTGGCTGGACTACAAGTAAAAGACAAATGCAAGGTACTTCTGCCAATCCCTTTTTGGGGAAAAAAACAAATAAACCATAAATAATGAGAATTTTGACCCTCAAAACCAGGTTTTCTGGAAGACTACCTAGAATGTAGGTAGCATTTTGCATAGGATAAGACTGAACTTCTGCCCATTATGTCCTTACAAAGAGGATCGACAACATTCTTTAGACTTCTTAAGTACAGAAAACCTCCACATATCAACATTATGAATCCCTAAGGGGAGAATCTTTTCTGTCTCTTGAAGGTCCGGATGCATACCTGCTGTTGCTTCTTCTTGAATATTTCTCAGTCTACTTCCCACAGCAAGGGCCCCGAAGGCGACGTTCCTCCTTTCTCCTCCCTGCCAGGCCAATTCGAGGAGACAGAAAGCCTCTCAGCTACACAGATGCTACGTATACACGCTGGTAAGGATTCATCCGGGAGCCAGAGTACCACAAATCACATCCTGCCTTTTGGCCAAACACAAGGTACCCTCCCAGGGAGCTACCAGCAGCAAATAAAACTGATGCATCTCTCTCCAGATCTGTGACACGGGAGAGTGATGACCCCAGTGCAAACATATTGATCTGTTTTAGGGTTGGAAACACTGATCTGTGCTCTTTATACTGGTAAACACTTTTTATATCCTAATCAGGGCATCAAGACTGTAGAGCTTTGTTTTTCAGGCCTTTGTTGTTTTGTTTTTGTTTTTGTTTTTTCTGAAAATAGCTTCTCTGACCAAAGTGGTGTAAATAAAAGCTGAAAATCAAATGAGGGCTAAAACCATTTTAATTTACAACCATATCTTATTATATGACAATTTCATGGTTTGGTCTTTAACCATTTATCTGACTGAGTATAAAATGACAGCTACAGGCTTCTACAATTCATGTGTTTGTGAAAATTCAATAGTAGGAAATCAATAGAGAGAAACAAGTACATAAATTAAGATTCAGCACACAAGCAGTTACTTGTGTATTGAATTTGGGAAGGGTGATCATCACCTGTAGAAATTACTAGATCTGTAGGACGATCTAACTGCTTCTTTCACCTTTCACTTCACAGTAATGGTGTGTTGTCCTTTTCACCCTGGTGCCTGAAAAGAGTCCTTCTTCTCCAAAGTCCCCCCAAGTCCCTTTCAGACCTTAAAAAAAAACAAACAAAAAAACAACAACAAAAAAAAGCTAGAAAAGGCGTTGAAAGTCCTGGATTGTCGGATGTCTAGAATTCAATACCAGACACACACCCCCCCCCCCCCCCGACCCCCAAAATCTCAAGAATCTCATACCTCAGAAATTTTAATGAGTCTCAAGGGAAAACTGACATGTATGATCCTCTGATGGACTAATTTTGTCTACTGATTTTTCATTAAGTTAAATGGAATTTACTGAGGATGAGTTTGTATCAGGCCTCAAATCTACTTTTCCTGCATAGATATGATCATAAAGTCTTGTTTTCTTTCAAGAGCCAATGAGACGTCCTTTCACATTAATATGAAGAGGTAATAGTTATATTCAGAGAGATTAAGTTTTCTCTCTCAAAACATGGTGTGGAGTTAAATTCCTATAAATCAATTAAGTCACAAGATACACCAATAAAAACAGAGTAGGTTTAGTGCTGGTTGACTCCAGATGCAGGAAGCCATGGTAGATCATCTCAAGCATTAAGTGAAAAACTCAGAAACTCAGCCATAGCTGTTTATATTAATTGCATACTCACTGAAGATGACATCAAAACCAAGATGAAGGTTAAACAGAATGTCCCATTTTACTTACAGTAACTTAGATTAGACTGATTTCAGTTTTGCAGTGTAAAACCACTCCTATATCAGAAGACTGGACTTCTTTTCCTAGAAGAGCTGTTTGATGATATACCTATTTAGTTGTCTGTCTCTTTCCACTTCCTCAGCTTACATTTTCAAACAGCATTTTAGCAAATTCTTGTACATCTTAATAGCATAAAAGGTAGTAAATACTCTATATGTTGTAGTGTTATTGGAAGACACAAATACTTTGCCTGCTGCCAGTTATTTTACCCATACAATGTCAGCTATTCTAGTTTTCTTGACTTTGTTAGTTGGATATTTTTTCCTATTCTGTGTTTGTGAGCATGAGACTAGGGGTTGTGTCATTTGTTCAAATTGTAGTATCAGTGGTCTGTTGGTGCAGATATGAAGCAACATTAAGGATAAGCCTTCTATATCAGATATAATTATGAACATCTGTGTGATCAAAGGAACCTTTACTAAGGTTATTTAATTAGTAAAAGAAAATCCTCACACAATGTTTAGGAAAACAATTACAACTGCATTTACTATTTCATTTTTCCCAGACTCAAAATTACAGAATAGAGTTCTTTGAAAATTAGAGTTTATGCTTTCATGCATAAAATGGAGTAATTGCTCTGAAGTGAATATCATTTCTTTTTATTAAAATAATTTGTATTACATTTATACTAATATATATGGGGAGTACAATGGGATATAGCCTTTTGTGAATAGACAGTATTGTGGTAAAAAAATTAGTTTGCCTTACCTGGCTATAAATGTGTATCTAGCCCTTGACCAACACTAAACTGTTTAAGTGTCATTATTTAGCTGTAGTAGACCAGAGAGCAGTATGGGCTACCTGGTTTTAGTTTACCTGGTGTGTGCACTTAACGCCACACTTTGTCTCTAGCTGTATTCATGGCCAAGTTGGTCAGCTTCAGATGAACTTGGAGATTGCTGAAGAAATTCCTACTGCATCTTTGTTATGTAGCATTTATGTTTTTAAATATAAACCTGCTAAAAGTCATATATTCACAAAGGGGTAAAGTGACCATTGTGTCTTCAGACATGGGTGCCTCTTTCCTCACACCAAATAGACTCAAACCTAACCTGGGCTAACCTAGTCAAATGTGGTCAGGGGTCACAATTTTGTAAGTTATTAATTCTTCAGAACTGTTTGAAAATATAAAGGTAAGTGGAGAAAAATATCTCCAACCTGTTATATCTTTAAAAAAAAAAAAGTACTACAGAGTGAGCTCATACAGTACCAGACAACAGAGAATTCATACAAGAGGTATTTAAGCAGTCCCTCTCACAGAGAAAATCTTGCATTGGCGTTTACATCATCCTAGATAATGAGAGTTGATAAAACTTAATCCAAGGAAACCAAGCCTCAGTAGTTCTACTGTTTGTTTGTTTTTGTTTTGTTTTATTTCCAGAATAGCAGTCTTGTGTCAGATTTTCTGGCCACATTGTTCTGTGAAAATAGTGGTTAATAATATATGAGATGGTAAAATAATAGCTGAAGTAGCATTAGTACAAGAATCACAATAAATTAAAACCAGTATTGCATTTTTTTCAAAATGTTTTTAGGAAATGTTGGATATAACCTTGTGTTATAAGGCCATATCTAGCTTCTGTTTAAATTTAAAGCTTTAATCCTGTCTGTATTGAGCTTTAAAACATCATGGACTAAATCTCCAAATCTTCTTATCTTCAAAATTATGTCAGCAGCTATGACAAAATGACATCTGTTCTGAAGCTGTAACAAGAATACTGCATTACTTGACACTCAGCTCATTCCTGTTTCAGCACAATGTCTGCCTCCTACATAACAGATGCAGCAATTCCTCTTCTGAATGTATATGATTCAGTTAATAACCATACTTGGTAACTGATTAATAATTACTATTTGTTGCTTCTGTTCCAGTGAAAAGTGTCAGTATTCTGTAGATGTACATTGCTAAGAGGAACATGAGACTTTTTTCCAAAAATAGGGTGGGCAAACACATTTTTTTTGTCTATTTCCAGAACTTGAAGGTAGAAGAACAGCACAGCAAAACCACTTGCTATCTCTCTTTGCCATTCATTTTGAGCATTTATTCTGTCAGAAACGCTCTGCTGCTGCAGTTAATGCTGAGCAGAGATTGATTGCAAGCTGTTGTTTCACAAGACATGACTCAGGCAAATTAATAGCTCGTTGCTGCTGAAAGGGGTGGGGGTCCTATTCCCACCTTTCCTATTCCCCCTGGTAATCCTGGCCCTGGGCTCCTGCTCATTACATCGTCTTAGGAATTAACCCCATGGTTTCCTCAGACCCACCACGTGTCTTTCTTAAGGGGCTAAGGGATGGTGAGTAAACCCCACAAAAACAAAAACAAAAACAAGAACAAAACGACCCTTTTGGGTCTCTGGCAAAGGGAAATAGTGAGAGCAGGATGGGCCTGACTCCTCATGGGAGCAGTATGTTTTTGATGAGCTAAGCTGTCCCTGGAGCTGCCTCTCCATTCAGTAATGGCACATGTGGCCAATAATCTCTCCAAATCAAGGGCTTGGATGTTTTTCTTTATGCAGAGTCTGGTTGCTCACTGCTGTGTAATGTAGTGCTCCAAACAGCACAGCAACTCCAGCTGTATGGCAATTACTTTCTATAGGTACAGCTTCCCACACTTGCTTTCTGCAGCCAAACTCAGTGACAACAAAGCTAATAATGACAAAAAGGATGGTGTGATTTTACAGACCTGTTCCCTTCTATAAACCAATAATGTTCTTATAGCCTCTGCAACGTGACATGTTGCTTCACAGACATACCTGTTTCTCCATGGACTCCAACAGGGCTATTTTTGTGGTCTCTCCAAGCCTCAAGGACAAGCAGTGTCAGTCTGTAGTATCTGACAGAATTTCAGGATCATCACCTCTGGTCTTCCCCATTATCTGTCATTGTGGAAAGGGATATTTGTTTTTCCCAAGTAAGCCTGTGACACTGGAATAGCAGTCTTTGCTATAGCCTCTGGTGCTAATTCCTGGGCACCACTACTGGCTGTGACTTTAGCCCTACTCACTGTCTTTTTGAGGAATTAATGGAAGGAATTTGGAATCACCTCCAGATCTCACTGATGATTTTGCATTGTGCATCTGGAAGCATCCAGTGCGCCTCATGTAATTGCAAACATTCTTATTTTCTGATTTCTGTCAAACCAGATGTTATCTGCTTGCCACCTGTATTTCACTAGTCCCAAATTGTAATCTAGCACTGCTAAATATGCAGAAAGGTCTGGCTTTAGAGTGTTTTTCCATGTTTCCTATTTAGATTTTCAGCAGATTATGTCAAAACATGGAATTTGCTGAAAATTGCATAGTCATATACCATATTTCAGGAATAGTGAGTAGCAAAAATAATATTAAACCGAAGTATTATCTAGTGATGCTATCTTGAGGAAGTGAGTATAAGTAGTCTAGGACTAGGACATACTTCCTTACAACTAATATAAAAATGTCAATGACTACTTGTTTGGTTTTTTTTCTTTTTCTAACAAAAGAGCTCCATTCATGGTTCAGTTTTGCTGGAAAATTTCCTTGCTACATGTAAGATGAATATAGAAACCTGTAGTTTTCTTTTTATTTTATTTTGTTTCAGACTTCAGATTTTCCTAGACCTCTTTATTTCTAATCCTTACAATCATCCAAGTTACCCTCTTCAGAAGAATTCATTACCTACTTCCTGGTCTCTCATCCTTTGTAATACCCTATATATATATATTAATAAATTATAAAGTATATATTCCTCGCACTCAAGGTGTCAAGAGAAAAAAAATCTGTCATCTGCCCTAGGCTATTTATCATTGTATTTAGTGAACAAGTTTTATATGTGTATATATATTTCATTTTATTTAAAGAATATATATTTTAGTGATCATGGAGGGTACTAAATCTCTTGATCCTTCACTTTGCTTTTTGTTCCTTGGAGCTTGACTATTAAGGAGAACTTGTCCATTCACTTTATCACTAGTTCTTCATATCCCCTTAATCATTTGTTGAGATATTTTCTATGTCTTTTTGATTACTTCTCCAGTGGTTTTATTGCACCATGCAAATTCTAGTGGGTGAAGGACTGCCATGTTCTTAATTCACGGAAGGAATAATTAAGACACGGAACTTAATTCACAGAAGAATAATTAAGATTATTCTGAGTTTTATCTTTTCTCATTTCCAGTCAGGAATGCTCTGCTTAATGGTCATGGAATCTGCTCTTGTTACATTTAACAAATTCTTGCTCTGTTGAAAATATTAATGCAGATCTTTCTTCTTGCTAAGGGTGGGATTTGCCTTGGTATATTCTTTTTGCAGCAGCATATGCAATCTTTTGCAGATGCCACCTTTGAGCAGCATATGAGATTTTTTTTATAAGTAGTCTCTTCTTGATTTCTAAGAACTTTCTATCTACTGTTCCCAGTTAATTCAGTCAGAAAAACATCCTTCTTTGTCAAGTTGGACATTTCCTGTGGGAAAAAATCCAGTTTTATTCCAGATTTAATCTGGTTTCTTGTTCTTTTATTATTTTCTTCCCAGTTGTGAAATGTTTTTTAAGATATTCAGACATTCACGTGCACACACAACAGAGGGGGAAAAAAAACAGCACAAAACCAAACACAATTCACTTTGTTTACTAAGTCTTATTTCTTCATAATTGATTTTCATACTTAGTCTCTTTGTCGTGCATTAACTAGAATAATTTTAAGGAATTCAACTATATCAGGAATGTCATAGCTGTTACCAGAAATAATATCACTCATACCTGAAGTAAGAGCCAATGCAATGTGAACAAAATCCTGTTAGCAATAAGGTTGTACAGGCTTTTATGGGTTGAAAGAAATTTCAGCAAGATAGAGAGTAAGAGACTGGGGGAACAAAACATAACTAATCATTAGAAGATATTTTTTGTAGCCAATGCTCAGAAGTCTTTGGAGTAGGCAGTATCAATCATTATATAATGGAAAGGAGCTGATGTGAGGGTTTTTTTCAGGAAAATGTCACCACAGAGAGTGTCTTTGCTGCCCTGCAACAAACTGTGGATCACCTAGTCTTCTAAAGTACTGTGGCATCATTTTATAAAATTACTCTGTAGTACAAAGGAAAAGAAACCAAACCACTTTAGAATTACTTCTATATGTAAGTATAAATTTTAACACAGTTTACAGATATCCAAATGCTTTCTTTTAACATGCACTGACTTGCTATCAGTGACTTCCAAAATAAATTAGTCATTTCCAAATATGATAATCGAAGTATTGTTACACAATCAAATTGCATCATGCAGCTCTAATAGCTGAGCTTTGGTGTCCAGTGGTATTTCTTACTCATTTTGTATATGTTAGTATGTACAATAGATAGTTTCTCTTTCCTACTGGATGTTGACTGAAGCACATAAATACATGCAAAATAGCAGCTCAGGAGGAAAAGCTCTGCCTAAATTAAAGGTATAAAGGAAAGATTTTTGCACAAATAGTTGCTTTTATTGGTGGTATTCTTTTTCCTTGAATTGCCTATTAATTCTGAAGGCCATTTGGGTTAGAATTCTTAATCTTAATTAAATTCTTATTCATGGCCTCATTTTGTGTCTTTTCATCATCTTCTTTGTCTGGTGGCTATTTTAAATAGGGCTTTTAAGAACTGGATGGATGGCAACAAAAGAATGTGTTTATTTTATCCATTGTTATGGGCTGATTCCACTATATTTACCCTCACTGAGGCATGCATTAAATTTCGAGTATCCCATTTATCCCAGCAAAAGTAATTGCAGAGCAAAACAGGCTAACTGTGAATGAGGATTCCAATAATACAGTTTGCAGTAATTATTGAAGCAAATAGAAATATTTTGGTTTTGGTGAATTCTTTAGTGCGTAAGAGATAGATATGAGTCCTATGGGGATGGTGGTGGGGTGTTGTCACTATGCACTTGAGTAAGAAGAGTGACCACTGTATATGGAAAAGATATGATTTCGAGAATTGAGATTCCTTCATGTGCTAAATACAGCCTAAAGTATTGTCTCCATTCGGTAACTGGAAATACTTACATAGTGGAAATAGTTGTAAGAGTATTTACCTTGCTTTTCATGAAGGTGTATACAGAAAACCCTAGTAAATTTGAAGTTTCCCTCTAGAAATTCTTCAGGAGCATATTTTTATGTCCAATAAGTTTCCAGGCAGAGACAGATAACCTCTTTTACTAAAACTTCTAGTACAGTGGGCAGAGGAGATAAATTTTTTTGCACATCTTTCAAGTTCAAAGTAGCAAACTTCAAATATAAGCTGAGTTTAATTAGCTGAATTTGTTAGACCATGAAACAAAAATTATTAGGCTTGTTGGAAGTAGAGGGGATATTACTGCTGGGGAGGGATGATAAGGTGGAGGAAAAGAAAAGAGTAATTAATACTCTGCAAAACTTCAAGAAATTAGTAGCAAGTAAGTATGAGACTAAGAGCATTTTTAAACCAGTAACTGTATGGGCTCTGCATTTTTTGGTGTTCAGTAGATTTACAAACTTGAGTTCCCAAGTTCATGTCTGGAAATGTTGTATACATTTCTCCTAAGGTTAGGGCTGAGAGATCACAGATAGAATGGTTGCTTTGTGGGAAATACTCCCATGTGAGTCACTGGAGTTTTCTGTCTACTCACTGGGGAGTTCATTTCAGCGTGTTACTGTCTCGGCAAAGATTTCCAGTGCTTTGGGAAATGCAGCTGCCGGACCTCGGGATCCTGGTGGCTCTGTTTTGGGGATATTTATGATGATGATTTTAAAGGTGTGTCAGTAGGTTTGTCAAAATTTATGGTCTTGAACTATTCAGCATGTCAGAGTGTGACATCCTCCTCTTATACATAAACATGGTCAGACCCATTAAAATCTTGCAGTCTAAATAGTTGAAGTAGGTGAAAAGCTTCACTAGTATAACTCCGTTTTCTTCTTCCTTCTAGAGTAAAATATATCCTGTGCAACCTAAGACCAGGCAGAGAAATAAAAACTGCCTCTGAACAAGGCAGCAAGTTGGCATGACATGCTTTCTGTGCTCTGCAAAACAGAACAACCACTTTGTAATGTAGTAATTACTCAAGGGTGGCACTACTTGATGTGGCTGTGCTTCATTCAGAACCGCTACTAAACTAACTGTCTTTAGTCACAGCATGTCCCTGAACAGTGCTCCTTGCTCTTAATTTACAGTTGTTGCATTCGCTCTGCACCTCTTGCAAGGGAGCCCTTTGTCTTGGTAGGACGGCTGGCCACTTTTCAATTAAATCCTTGAGCAAAGCACTCTTCTAACAAGAAGTAATCAGCCCAAGAGAAAGTCACTTTCAGATCTGATGTAAAATGGATTATCTCCATCTGTTTTGGACCCTCCCCTGGTATTTTGTGTCTGACTTGTATTATCTGTGTCTGATTTAGAGGATAAACACCCTAGGGCAGTGTTTGCACAGCACCACATGCCATGACAACAGTCAATAAATTATAGGAGAAGGTGTTATATGAACAGTCCTGTTCCACAGGATTGTTCCTAGCTTCACATCCCTGATCTCATATTCCACAGATCGCAAGCAATGCAGATGAGCAGTATTTTCTGAGTGGAATACTGTTCTACTCTTTAATAGACTTATCTTTGAACTAATAATTTCCTGCTAAGGGGTGTTAAAGCATATCCATTCTTAATCTAGCAAGGGTGTTCTTGCTAGTTACTCAAAAATTAAAATCTGTTTCAGATGTTAAGACACCTAGCAATTCCATCCCCCCGCCTTAAACCCACATGACTACAAAAATTACTTTTCCCTCTCCCTCTTGATCTCTTTTCTTCCCTTCTCTGCCATCCATCTTTGCTTTCATTATAAGTGCTTTTCTATATTCCTTCCCCAACACCAAGCTTCTTATGCAGATTTTCCTCTTCTTGGGATACACGGAAGTATAGCCATGGATATCCATAATAATCTCCTTCAATATTTGAAAATACTGAGGCACAACTGCAACACAGAAGAAACCCTTAATCGGGTAGAATATGCTATTCATTTTAGCTTATTCAAGCTATCTCACAGAAGCCTTGTTTTTACACTTTCTGCATTTTTATTGTTCTTCCACAATAGAAAATACTGTTGATTGGAAAGACAGCATTTACATTTAAAAGACAGAATGCACGAGATGAGTGGAGTCTCTATCCTGTATATTTTACCATCCTATTCCTTGGATTTTACGGTTACCCTGTGCTTCTTTCTTTCATTTCCATTACAAGTATAAAATAAATACAGTAAAAAAAAGCTGATTTTCCTTACCACCCTTCCCCCTAAATAGCAAACAACAACAACAACAAACCTTTCTGTGTAAATGTTAAATATTTGAAAATTATTAGACATGCTGTGTAGTGGGCAATACTTCTTATCTGAAATGTATAGATTCCCTTAAATCACAAGTTAAGATCTCAGCATTACTGAAATACGTATTCTCTGTTTTTCAGAGACAGTTGGATTGGATGCCTTTCTACTTTGAAGTTCTAGTAATGTTAACAGGCATATTTATTTTGCTTTTCTTGGAGTTGATACATATGTGGGATCCTTTGCTAACCTCTTAGAACGCCATTCTTCTGCTTTACATGCACTTTAGAGCTTTAACGATGTCATGATGCTTCTCCGTGGCCAAAATATTATCTAATACGCCTTGTAAATAATACAGGATAGCTTTTTACTCTCTAAGTGACCTCTGTAGCATGTGCTCACAGTCTATTTGAATATACCTTGCCCACAGGGTGTTTTGCTGGAGTCAGGGGAAAGCATTCAGAAGCAAAGCAGAACTGCCATTCCCTTGCTTTTCTGCAGCTCATAACTGAATCTACACAGCTACTGGGCAAGACAAGACCCAGGAGAAGGAGAGGTGAAAGGAGGAGGAGTCAGTACTGTTATCTTTGATTTCCAGTTCATCTGTCCAAAGGCATATAGGAGCAAATCATTCTCCTGGGGAGCCTCTGAGCAATCTCTATTGCGAGGGAGATATTTTATATCTGCTTCCTAGGCCACTGTAAACATACCACAGTGAATTGTAATGTGTCTCTGTGTGTTTGTTCCTACGTCTATTTATAGATACAGTATTTTAATCTTTGAGTCCTTAGCTCAAATCATATGCTAATCAGTTTCTTTGGGTAAATTTTCCATAAAAAGCATGAAATCAGAGCTTTGGATTCCTTTTTTATAGCTATATTTTAGGTCTGTAGGAAGTGTTAACTGTTGAAAGACAGCCTTAAACACAGTGCTGTCTGATCTGAAGGTATTCAAAGGAGTGGGCTACAAGGCTTTAAAGTCCCAGAGTAATCATGCACATAATATGCTTCTGTGTGACTTTTTCTGTGAATATTGATACTTTTGCCATCTGTAATTCACTTCAGTAGGATGTTTTTACACTGGGATATGGGGTGAGCTTGTCTGTTCTCCCTCTATCTTTTGCCCCTGACCCTGTGTTTGGTCAGCAGGAAGCAGTGGTGGTGCAAAATAGAAGAGACACTAAGGGAAAATTCCTCCCACCCAGATGGGAGAGGGTGATCACCTTCCCCCTGCACTCTTGAGCCTTCTCCTGCTCCCACCCCATCCTTGGCCAATGGTGCTAGTTGTTAAGCTGTGTCTTTTAGGATGTTCTGAATAAATATGAGGTACTCTGCTTTGTAAAGCAGCCACTCTTCATGGAGCTGGTGGCTGTTTTACAACTGTCAACAATGGAACAGATAACTTTTGTTAAACCAGGACAGTGATCAGCATAATTCAAGTCTGGGGTCTAATGAAGGAGACTAAAGGGATGAAACCATCTCTGCACCCCTTTGTATGTGTCCACAAGGGACACTAAAAAACATGCATGCAGCTTTGGATTCTTACTGTTCTTGAGCCTTGGCTGATGCCAGTAGGAAGCATGAAAGTCATCTGCATGTGTAACAGATCAATTGCATATAGGAAATCATAGAAGTGAACTTCCCTTCATAGGCAGATTCTTCCCCATATAGATAGATTCTATTCTATCCTTATTGGTTCCTCCTTACTTCAACTGGACAGATAATGTACATCTATCTTTTTCCCACTTTCTGGTAGTGACTCTGAAAGAATTAACCATCTGAATATTGAAGCTATTAGCTCACAGTGTCACTCAAATTTTCCTCTCTCTCTAACCAACCTAGTATGACTATTATTACATTTAGGATAAATAAGATTATTAAAAATATACTCATTATTTCTCATACTGACAGCAATCCCAGTGAAAACTACATTTTAATGCTTGGTAAATTCTGGTTGAGGTTTGGTTTTTTTTTTTTGGTAGACACATATTTAGGCACCACATTACAATGAATATTCATCTTGGTTACATTGCACTTCCACATCAATGAAAAAGAGAGATTAACTGAAACAATATTTTATTTCTTACTTTAATGGTGAGTACATAACATTAATTATATTATTAATCCAACTAGAAACTCTTGTACAAAGATATTTCAAACCATTAGTTGCCCCATTGTAATTGATGGATTACTGCAGTACCATTTAATTTAGTATTGTTTTCAAGGCATTACATTCAATTTCATTCGAGTTAATTGTATAGCCAAATAAGGAAAGAACTTGCTTCATGAGTATGAGCGATACAAGTGTGGATTCTTCCTGATTTCAGATGTATAAAGGGATGTGATCCATACAGCAATTCTGTACAAGACCCTCCAGTTAGCATTACCTTGCAATTTATGGCAACAAGAAATGAGGGAATGGACCAGAAGATTGCATGGCATTTGGATTCAGCATTGTGATAGTGTTCTCTGCAAATGGAAATTAACATCAATTATTCAAATCTAGTTATGCTTTCAACCCTCTTAATTGCAAAGTGTTTTCCATTCAGTGATTAAGTCCAATTCCCTAAACATAATAGCAATTATAACTGTGCATCCAGAGGAAAATATACTCTCTTTGGCCCAATTTTCAGCTCTGATATGACCTCTTTATTCTGCTTTTTACACAGAGGGGTTGTTAAGATGGAGCAACTACTTTCTTTTTTTTGCATAGAACATGTCCCAGAGCTGTAGAGAAACATGGACTATAATCTTTACTGCCTCGGCATAAAAACAGGCAAAACAGAATGTGTGATTCATTTGCCTAGACAGAAGTGTGTAGACAATTTTAGAGAGAAGACTTTAGATACCTAAGAAGCCTTCACAAGGTAGTAAATGTGGTGTAGGACAGGGGAAGATCTATGACAGCTGGAGACAAGTCTGGAGTCATTATTGTAGCGTACCTAAAATAGCACAGTGGTTAGTTGTCTGAATTACCCTGGTTTTGCCTGGTGACTGGGACAGCTCTTGTGGGTTCGTCAAGGCTAAATGTAGATCATATTATTCTTGAAGCTGAAAATTGCTTCATGTACTGGATTGCATAAAGGCATAATGAAGCTTCTTGCTGATTAGTGCAATTCCTACTTTTCATTAGAGTAACTTTTCTGTGGCAGATGTGATGATTCTGTTGTATTTTGTTGAGTGTTTAGTCTATAAGGGTTTAAGGATTTGAAAATACTTCACCATTTACTGAAAAAAAAAACCCTAATAATGCATAGCATGTGTCTCAAATGACTGTTGGATTTTTACTGAGTGGGGAATAACCACCAAGGGTTGGAAAGGAAGTCCCAGTCCTCTGGCTAACCACAGTAAGAACTTGGTCCAAATGTGCCTTCCCAGGCACCTTCCCTGATTATGTTTCTGTAATGTAAGAACCAGGGAGCTGAAGAAGTGTTTGGCATAGCAAAAAAAAAAAAATAAAATTCCTTTGCCATTAGTAAATAGTTGCATAAGATATCAAAAATCAAAACCCGGACAGCTCTTCCCAGTTTATATATTGTTCACTGTGTCCTATGGTGTGGAATATTCCTTTAGCTAATTCAGGTCAGCTGCCCTGGCCAAGCTCCCTCACAGTTTCTTGTGCACCTCCTTGCTGGCAGAGTATGAGAAACTGAAAAGTCCTTAAATTAGATAAACACTACTTGGCAATGACTAAAATATGAGTGTATTATTAACATTATTAATAATGAATACAAAACACAGCACTGTGCCAGCTACTAGGAAGAAAATTAACTCTGTCCAAGTCAAAGCCAGGACAAATATCTACTGAAAGAGAAAAAAACATCAATTCTTTTCAATCAAGTAGTTGGTTAAAGCGGTGACTCCTATGTCAACTCTTTTGGGCAAAGAAATTTGGTTTATATATTTGTTCTGAACAAACATGGGTTGCTTTTCCATCTATCTTCAACTAAACTGTAAGTTCTAGTTCAACAGTATAGAAGTATGAATAGGCAACAAGAGATAGTTTTCAACCTGAAAAGGGGAGGATCCTTATTTTGGGAACTCCTGGATTTAGTTTACAAAAAGTTTATCCTTCTAAAACTAAAAATTCTGCTTCCTAAATGTATTGGAGGCTGGAACAAGGTTAAGACTTATCTCCAAAAATAATCTACAGCAACTGGGGAAGTTGCCATGGTTTCTCCTGCTTTTTCCTTGTTTTCAAATTTGGTCTTTCACTTTCAGAGGATTAGCCCAAGAGCTATGGAACATCTCCTGCAATGTAAGCTTCATTTTTGAGGGATTAGGGAAGCTTTCACTGGTGTTGGGAGGATATCTGTTTTGTTTCTCTACAGAGACATGATTTTCAAGCTTTGAAAGAACTGGAAATGATGCTTGACAGAAGGAAGCTTGAATCCCATGTTCAGGCCTATGCAGAGTCCAATCCTTTTTCATGAAAAATGAAAGGCTGCTCTTCCTGTATACTGAAAGCTTTGTTTTGTATTGCTCTACAGATGCATATGGCAAGTTATTTTCTTTATTATAATTGGAGTCTAGATGTAACATTAGACATAGATCATAGAATCATAGGACCATAGATTAAAGTTTCACTCTTCTTTTAACTTACCACTAGATGTATATATGTGTATATTTTTCATGGATCATATTGCTGGTACCTGGACACTGGTTCACAAGAAATGGGATTCATTCACTGCAACAATCAAACTGCAGTCCTGAAACCCATTTGGTAAAGTATAATCTTCTAATAGATGCCTTTTTAATAATTTTTGCTTTAGAACAAATCTCTCATTCAAAGAAATAAGAGAAGAAAGGAAAGTGCAGCAACACAGAGAAATTACTCTAGTGATGGTAATGCACAGAAACATTTGCCACGGGCATTGGTTGGAGTAGTTGTCATATATTTATGTTATGATATAATGGCATACTGTAGGCTATTCTTGTATGCATTCTCATTCTGAGCTCATTTGTCACTTGTCTGTGTAGATTCAACATCTTCCTCATCTGGGGGAGTTTATATATCTCCTTGCAGTTGACTGTAAACAAATTGCAAGTGCTACTTGGCAGGTGACAGATAGATCCAGTTGGTTAGGTAAGGCTGTAGCAGTCAGCTCTATATGAAAAATTTACACATTTGAGAAACTCCAGGCTGCTGCTTTCTAGTGTAAAATTTGGGATATGACAGCAGATGTCAGATTCAAAAAGGAGAAGAATGACATCTGGGGGGAAATTTAACTAGTTCATTTTATTTTAGGGGAAAAAATGAAGTCTAGACACTTAGTTAGCCTGTTGCTCTAATTGTTTGCTTTATGTTTACAGTGTGAAATGAGCCCATGTGTGGGGATTGTTTTGCTACACTCTGCTAAGGCAGAGTTTGGTTTCTGATTTTCAACACAGGACAACCTCTGAGCCTTACATGGCAGTCAAGCAAAGGTCTCCATTGTGTGCAACTGGATGAGGTGCTCAGATTCTCCCAAGCTTCAGAGTGGCTGTGCACACTCTGACATAGAGCTCACTGCAGCCCTGGAGCCTCGGAATATCTCTGCCTTGGATGATGGAAAACTTTAATACCACACACAAAATTAATTTGAACCTTCTCCTAACACATATCTTTGAAGTCAGGGGAAGCACAGAGGGTTTGTTTGTTTTGGTTTTTTTTTTATGCCAGCTCTTTATTTCTGTGTATTCAGCTACTATACCTATTGATTTCATTTGATGTTAGTCACTGCTGTTTCCATAAGCACCTCTTTTAATATGTAAAAGACACAATATTTGTAGCACTCACCTCTCAGTTGTGGTGAAAGATGCTATACAAAAAGAATAAATTGGTAGTGTAGCTCTTTGTGCCTTGCTAAGATAAGACACAAGCCATATGGCTCCAGTGATGGGCACCGAGGAAGCAGCTGAGAGCTGTGAGGTTTGGGGGTTTTGTTTGTTTGGTTGGTTTGATTTTATTAGGCACTTCTTTTAATTATTTCTTTTTCCCTCTGCGTATTTGGAGCTGAGACCTTGTGGCTCTATATGTAATTGTCCCAGCCTTTATTCAGGAGAAATCATATGGTAGTCTATAAGAGCATAGGAAAGGTTCCTCAGGCTGTCAAGGACAGCCAGTGCCTGTCTTGTGTTATTTAATGACATTGACAGATTTACTGAATTCCCTTTTCAGTTGGGCTCATTGTGCTGCCTATTACTTCTAATAGACATTTGCTTAAAAACTTCACTCCTTTGGAAATCTCCACATTTTCCATGCAAGCTTATTCCTAGCCAGGTTTTCCTCTTTGTTCATGTGCCAAAGACGACAGTGTTATAGTGTAAATATGTTTTCTTTTGAGTTTTTATCTTTCTCTTCCCATAACAGACACCAACATTTGCGAAATATACAAATGTACTTACATGAACAGTAAGTTTTTCTCTAAACTGAACAAAGGAAGTCCTTTTAGTCCTTTTATTAACCTAGATCCTTCCTCCCTGCCTGCCTTCATTCCTGCCTTTTCCAGTCTGAATATGTATTCCTTGACTATAAATGATTAGAAAGCATCTCTATAGTATTCAACATAAACTGTTGTCAAGATCCATGCAATGAAGTTAATATTGCATCTTCCTATGGAAGTATCAATAATTCATTTTCATCCTACTTATACATTTCATCAATTCATCTCATTTATGCAGCTAACATACCCATATGAGAAACACTGATTGTGCATAATAAATTATAAAGCATTGTGGACAGAATAATAGAAAAATAAGTAATCTAGCAAATAGCATGTAGAGATTGAGGCTCTAGTGCCTGACCCTAGATATTTTTTTGTCCCCAAAGTTTGTAGAAAAGGTCTCATAAAGATGTTTTTTTTAAAATGCAAATTGTAACTCAGGTTAACAGGTTATTCATTTTGAACACTATTGCACAGTTGACATAAACCAACCCAATTCTTAGTTAGTTGAAAAAAAGAGTTAATAGCTGCATTTTGTGTAACTTTGAAATATCATGCTGGTCAGAAAAAAGGGCATTTTCATCAGTGATAGCTTTGCATCAGCATTTCAGAGCAAATATTCAGTAATATGTGATATAATATGAAAAAAAAATTACTTCTTATAACTTATTTTATTCTTTTGGAAGTAATCTATTCTTATTAATAACACCTATTCTGTCCAACAATGTATGTAATTGTCCTTTTTTTATAAGACTAACATCTTGAATTTAATTTATATTTTAACCTTTACCAAATATACACTTAAAAATGTACAGTTTATTGGCTCAAGTCACAGTAATCTGTGCATTAATTTTGTCCCCTTTGCTTATATTAAATCTGCTAAAGTAAGATTTCATTATGATTCTGAATTATCGTAAATGTGGTTTGAACAGAACCATTAAAACCTTCCATATTTGCATATTATTCACACAATGCATTTTTAGCATGAAAAAAATACATAGCCAGAATAATTGTAATGTTCTTGATCCCTTTTTTCATTCTCTGCCTGTAAGTTTGAACCCTCTGCAAATTAGCATTGTTTTATCTGCTGACCATTAAAGAGCATATATCTAGATAAATAAGGGCAGCTGCCCAAAGGACTGGCTATGGATACATTATTTATTATGAGTTACGGATGGTCTTATAGCTCATGAGTGACAGAGAAAAAAAGAATGATGAGGTGGTATGAAGCCCATCAATAACTTGAAGCAATAAATAATGTATTTGTCATCTGCCAATTGAATATATTTTTAATGCATTAGTATTTTTTCTGTGCTTTTAATAATTATTTTGTAATGAGATAGGGAATTGGATCACCTAGATTCAAGGAAGTATTTTAAAAAAATCTCATTTTATTCTATATCTGACATTTGTTTTTATTTAAATTATACAGAGCAATAGTAGAGATGGGCAACTATTATCAATTAATAATTTATTTGAATTTAACCTCCTTTTCTACTATTAGAATATTCAAACAACACAACTTATTCTGATTCATATGTTACAAAATTTTTATTGGGCAGATGTCTTTTAGAGGGTCCCTTTTTAGTGTCTTGACAGTGATTATTTGAAAATGAAGCTAGGTATTCTAATTCTGCTGAAATAAATGGGATGCTTTTTATCTGTTCCTGCATTAGTGCAATTGGCCTCATGAATCCCATGGTATATTGTTCCCTGGCTGCATGAAAACACAAGCAATTCTTACGTGAGTATTTTGTGTATAGATGTTAAATCTGTTGATTCTCATGCATTTACTTTGAAGTTGCTTTCAAATAATATATTGGTCAACTGTGAAAAGTTACTGAACATAAGGAATGAAATAACTTCCTCTAAAGTTTAAAACATTTTTCCCTTGAAGGTTTTTAACTAAGCTCACCATCAGGCTTTGTGTTTTATTTTTTTTTTTCTACTCTATATTGTGTGATTGTCCTTTTCATGATGTTTGTCTGGCCAGTCCTGAGATGATGCTCTTCCAGTAGCTGCTTTTTTCATGTAGAGTGGAGTTGAAAATAAATGGTATAGGTGAGTCACAAAAAAACCTTATGTGCTACAATACTCCATCTACTCTTTATTCCTCTTGTGTTTGCTCTAAAGACAGATCATTAATTCAATACATATGAGTGGAAGTATAGTCCACAAGTCACTGTTGGATAGAAATGTATAGACTGGATGCCTTCTGCTTAGTTCCAGACACATAACTGAGGATCTTAAGTGAGGCTCAAGTGGTCAGCCTTAAAGTGTTTATTTTGTGATAGTCACCAGTTTTGCCTCCTTTTTCAATGAGTACAAAGAAGGACAGGGACCACGCTAGGATAATTTGGATTGCAAATACTCTGGATTGCTGTCTAGATCTTC
Organism: Ceyx melanurus; assembly: GCA_024611195.1. Taxonomy (NCBI): domain Eukaryota; kingdom Metazoa; phylum Chordata; class Aves; order Coraciiformes; family Alcedinidae; genus Ceyx; species Ceyx melanurus. The sequence continues at coordinate 2,487 of JANHGL010009712.1, read as the reverse complement.
TTGATTGCTCTCATCACTGATCACAGCAGATCAGGAGGCCAAAACCAGATTTTTTTCTAGCTGAAATATAGAGGACAACAGTGAAATAGGCATTTTGAGACAAAGATTAATTTCATCCTACAGCAGCACAATGCTAAGGTGGTAAGCTCAAAGGGAAATGTCTACATTGCAGATACCTGAATTTAGGTTAAATAAATCTTGATTTATGTTAAGGGACTAAGTACAGTGAGGTAATCTACATTGCAGGTGTTTTTATACAGTGAAGTACTTGAGTTTATATAGTACAATAAAGACTCAATTCTGCTTGGACAAGCAAAAATTCCAGTTGCCTCACTTCTGCTTATTAAGTTTTCATTATGCGTTTCAGGTTCAATATATTCTTGGTCTGAAATCCAGACCAAATTTCTTATTTGATTTTTACTCAAAACCTCAGAATAAGGCTTTGAAAGGAAATCAGTCCCATGGCTGACCCCCTGCTCTAGGACATGTCCTCCTCATTCAGGACAATTCTCAGGCTGTATTTATAAGCCCCTGATGTCTTGGGACATTTGTTCACAATTCATATGAGGTAATACAAATGATCTCATAAAAATGAACTTGGGTATATGCCGCTTTTTCACAGATTCCCACAAATGGTTTGAGAAGATATATATTTGGAGAATGTTGGTGACAGGTGGCCGAATGATGTAATTTTATTTTCTGTCAGAACAGTGTTTGTGGAATCTGTAAGGCAGATTCCCAGCCAACATAGTTTGCCCTCTCTCTTTTGGATTTCCCATTTAATGCAGCTCAAGAATCTGGCCCATGACTCTTGTTCTACTCTGACATTTGTGATTCCTGCATGCCCCATATATCCCTATTTTATTAAACCAAACTGAGAAGGAGGGTGAATTTCCTTTATACCACTCCAGAAATACAAAACAACTTAATTGGCCAGAGCAGGCAGGTTTACAGCTGCTTTATATTGACAAAAAGGCACATAGGAGCCAGAATGCTACTGAAATGAGGTCTGTACCTGATAGTGGCAAGATGTATAAAGTAGTATATGAATAGTAAATACATTTAGATCTGACAATGTCTTTTCATGGCCCTTTCTTAGAGCTGGATTCTATTTCAATGCTTTTACTCACTGAAAGAAAATTATTTATTTGGGAAAGTGTTCTGTTATGAACTGACATTAAGGCGCTGCTCTCTGATGTATTATGCAGACTGTTCCCCCTCCATTGCCAAAAGAGCTGGAAAGTCAGAGAATGTGCAGTAAAAACATGGTCAGTGTTTCTGAGTTGTGGTAACATGATGGTCAATCTCAACAGTAGTCTGATGCAGCTGAAAGACACAGATTTGAAGAGCCTAAAGCATTTGCAGACACTAAAATCCCCTAGTGGAAGCCCTGCTGTCTTTAAGGACATTTTCCTTTTAATTAGGCTTCACTCCAGTTCTCAGGCATTACATTTCAGAATACTGAAAATAAGTATTCTGAGAATCAGAAGTGCCACTTTGATATCTTCTTTATTCATTGAACACAATTCATAACAATAATAATAAATGATAGCAGCAAATATAACTAGTTGCATTATGGGAAGAACTTTCTGATCAGTTATAATTTATTTTTCATGACATTATTTATCTGATAGTCTCTCCCTCTAGTCCCTGTGCCTAACTCTCAAAAGAGTGAAGGAGTGAGAATGGGAGGGAATTCACAAGTAAATGAACCTCTGCATCTTAAAAAGACTGCAGTTACTGAGGTTACAAATCAATTTAGTCCCTAAACAGCAAGGAGGTTGCATCTGCCATCAGCAGCAGTGGGGTTAATAAAAAGATGTTCTTCTGTATCTGTTTTATCTTATAGATCTCTCTGCTTTTTCAAAATTTCTGTAATGAGCATGTTGTGCCTGTCAGGGGTTGGTTTTCTCAGTGAAACCTTCACAGTCACTTTCATCCCTGAAATCTCAAACTTCTTGTCAAAACCTATAATTACCTCCCAGAGTCAAATCTGCCATTAATCATCTCAGAATGACTTTTGCTAAACCTTATCACTGAGAGTGCTGAAAATGAGTAGGCACCTCCTGTATCTGTGCCACCTCCTTGGAATGTGTTGTCCTTTTTTTCTGGGAAAATTGAGAATAAACTAAAATAAGCTTTGCTGAAATAACAAGGCTTTCAAATTATAATACTGTATAATGCAAAGGTAATCCAGATGTTTTTCTTCCTTTTTCAATCTTTCCTTTTCTTTCATCAAAGGTAGATAATCACTTTCCATCCTTTGCAATGGCTATAATAATTAGAGGGGACATGATGTGAGAAATATTTTTCCCAGTATCTTTTCTTTTTTTTTTTATTCAGGAAAGATCCCATCTAAGGCTAAAAAGAATATTGGTTTTCATGTTTGCGTATAAAAAAAAATGAAGGTAAAGGCTATTATCAATGTTAACTATTCCAGGGATTTGAAAGGAAACATCTAGGCTGTAACCTCAGCGCTGCCCTTGC
>JANHGL010009711.1:7247-49367 GCA_024611195.1 Ceyx melanurus | reverse complement strand
AGAGAGAGGGCAGGTGGCCCGAGTGTGGTTTTTTTTTGGGGGGGGGTGTGCTGTTGTGTGTGTGTAGGGGGGGGGGGGGGGGGGTCCCCCCCCCCCCCCCCCCCCAAAAGCATTTAGGTGACTTTGGAAAAAAAATCTGTGTATTTTAGTAGAGGAAAGACTGAAGCTGAATGTTTAGCTTTTCTGAGGGGACAAGAAGACACAGAGCTGGGAAAAAAACCAAATGTTTTCTGTGTTGACTCCTTATGCCAGATAACATTGGAAAAGGGGTTCTGGGGGAGTTCCTTTAAAGTGATGACTGATTATTTGGGTTCTTGTAGCCACATTTTTCACATACTTTTGCTCATTCTTCTTATTACCTGCAGAGGGAGCTTGTATATGAGATAATGAGAATAATCAAGGCATTCAGGACTGAATTGTTTTCAATAAGTACAATTTCATTTCACAATTTCATTTTCACAATTTCTGTGTTATGCAGAAGAGCTCTGTAAGACAGTTCTTATAAAGGCTGACCATCATTAACAGTAAATGGCAAATGGGGGAAAATGCTAGCAGTCAGTAATCAAAAGCTAACTTTGGAAATACTTCGTATTTCATAAAAGTGCCTTTTCTACTGGAAGTTAACTGAGGAAAACAGTTCTCGCATGTGGAGGTGCAAGAGGGCAGTTTTAGTGCTCTGTGTGACGGGAAGCAGATCTTTGTTGCACAAACCACCTTCACTGTAAAAATGTCATGTCAGCATGAGAGACACAACACAGTCAGTACCTTCAGCTCTTCAGTGCATCTCGTGCAACGTAGCTGGTGTGCTAGCCAAAAAGCAGTAGGTAAGTCTTATGCAAGCAGTGTTATGAATCATTTTTGAGGTGACTGCATATGCAATACTAACTCTTAATTTTGCTTCTTCTCTATTATAAAATGTAAAAAGATGAATGAGTTCATACAGTCAGACTAAAGCAGGCAAATGGTGGTTAGGATTGCTCCTAAGCTTTAGAAAAATACTGTCAAAAAGGAATAAGGAATATCATAACCTATGTTTATTTGTAAATTGTAACTTAATACTATCTTGAAGAATCAGAAATACTTGTTTTTAGTAATTATTTTCCTAATCTAGCACAAGGAATCAAATGATCTGTCGTATTTCAGGTTTTACAATTTGTAATCTGGTTACCTGGATGATGAAATGATATGATCCTTCAAAAAGTTAAGACTCCCGAGAAGAAAGTAATTCATTTGTAATACAGTTTTGCTTGCCGAGCAAGAAGCATAATAGATGGTACTTAGATCAATTCTGCACTATTTATCTCTGGAAAAATGGTGGCAATCATTTTACTTCAAAATATTTCAGTAAATTTAAAGATGATTTGCTATGATGCTGTTAGGATATAAAGCAGTATGCATGCACATTCCATAAAAGAGAAACAGCTTTCCTTAATATGCTCTCCTGTAATAAATCTGCTACATAAATTGGTTCGAGAGTTGATTTTTCTTCTTTGTTAGTTTAAACTAACAGAACTTAAAACTTACCATATGTTCTGCCTAATGTGGTCTTAGGGTTTTAGTTTGGATTCTCTTTTCAAACACCAGGAAAGATTTGCCATATCTAAAAGAGCAGCAACTCGGTGTCGATATATTATTTATACTGGATAATCCTCGCTAATGTGAAAAGTCAGCTTGTTATTGTAACACCAAATGGCCCTCTAAGTAGGGAAACAGTTAAGTAGATCTCCTGTAATAGGTTGTTGTCTAATAAAGAGATTTATGGTATTGGCAAGGGCTATTGTATAGGTATTACCCTCTCACAGCATGATCATGTATTATCTTAACAACTCGGTGCCACATTTATGTTGAGCATTTTCATAACAGGGTAAGAATATTAGCCACAGCAATTACACTCCAATAGGATTATAATGGTAAGATTTGCAGAAAGTATATAAATGATGTCTCTTGTAGAGATTTTGATAGGTGCTAGGAGTTGAAAAGTTGCATCATCCTTTTTTGCATGGGAAAATACTGATGTGTTAGTCATGATGAAGAAAGAGAGGTTTCTTCATTTAATCTTGCTGAGGAATTTTGGGGAGGCAATGAACATAATCTTTCTTTACACAGTATGTCTTTTTCTTCTCCAGTGAGGTAAGGCTGTTTCAGAAATTCAGTTCAGGAGACATTGCCATAAAATATGAAAACCAAGATGTGTGTGTAACTTTAATTCTGTTATGAGGGTAATAGTGCTGGAATTAAGATTATTTTATAAAACCTTTGTATTTTGAGGGCAGAACAATGGTAAATTACATCTTACATTGGAAGAGCCTACTTGAATAAAACCATGTTACTTTGTTTCAGCAGTAGCATAATACAATGTTTTATCATCCCCAGGTTTTTATGGTGAAAAGTATCTTCGATACTTCTAGAAATTACTACAAGCAACAAAAGTGACAATAATGTCATACTTGTGCAGTTTTCAAGCAAGTGAGATTCAAGCTGTTCCTTAATTCTTAAAAATTTCCATCTGTTTTTTTTTTTTTTTTTATAATCTGAGGCAGTTCTGCCAAGTAAGTGAATATTAGCAATGTACCAGTCACATTTAATAAAACTATTTGTGTTTTATCAATAAAAAATCATTTATGGGGACTGATTGAACAAAATTAATGACTCTACAACCTGACATACGAATAACTGCATTAGGTGGAACAGCGGCTGGAATGGCAAAGTGTGATGAAATAGCTACATATTTTAAGATACCTTGAGGTGCAATTCAATAAATACTGGAATAATTAATGTCTAAACAAACAAAATACCTTTGTTTCCCTGATTTACTGTAGCGAAATTATAACTGGGTTATTCCAAAATAAGAAAATGTCTAGATGAAACTTCTTATTGTGGAAGAACTTTCCAATACATGTTCCACGTATTCTGCATGTGCACAGATAGTATTAGTTAAATTTGTAAAACATGACATTTCCTGGATTTTTTGGCTTAATTCTATGTGCAAGACTTTATGTAGAAAGATCGTGTATCCATCTGTTTTAAATTGTTATTACCAGAAGCCAGAGGAAAGATGCACCTGTTTCTTTTGACATGAAATACTCAGCTTCTGAAAATGTGCTGATAGGAGGTAACGTTACACACAGGTTTAAGTGTTTTCTGGTGGATTACTGGAAAATAACTGGGGCCCCAAAATGGCATTAAGCAATAAATATTGTGATATGTGACTTCATCTGTCATCGGTAATTCACGTATCTTTTATTTACGCAAACTAGAGCAAAATTCTGGAGATTTGTCTTTTAGTTTTACGTCCGGAATGAGAATTAGAACCCAATGAATAACACTTTCTATTTTAGAAAAACTCCTGTAGGTTCTTAGATTGGCTTCGCATTTCATTCATTTTGAACTGTGGAAAACGATTGCATCTTTTGTCTGTAAGTAAAAAGAAAACACAAAAGGATGAATGTTACCCCCTGATGAATTTGGAGCTCTAACCGTTTAAGAGCGTGAACTGTGACTGCATTGTTGAGGGCAGTGCTTGGCTTGTAAACCTGAACTAAGAAGCCAGTACTTAGAATAAAAGGGTGAATAATGCATAAAAAATCAATAGGAGATAAAGCATTTTTACCAATTGCTTTAAAAGTTATTTGTAATTTTTTTTTTTAAAAAAAATAAAATAGGTTACAGTGGGTTTCTTTTACACATATTTAGAATTCAAAAAGTTTTCTAATGTTTTAGAAGATGACTGCTGTGTTTTGAAAGATGAAAATACATGCAGAAATATTCTTATAAAATGGTTAGTCTTATGTGCTCTCTTGAAACATTTTTGAAATATGTATATCTAATTGTAAGGTAAAGATAAACTGCTTTTCTTTTTGTGCAAATACCATAATGAATGGCTTCTTAAAATTAATATTGTTCTGTTTACAAGACAATAAATCAAAGCACAAATCAACACTAATCATTTTACTTGAGTGTGCATTAAAAATGAAGCTGCACTAAGTCATACTTAACTGCTCACAGACAACTGACCCTGAAGAAGGGATGTATGCCTTTTTTTTTTCCTTTTTTTTAAGCCCTGTATTTTTTAAAATTATTATTTATATCTCTCTGTCTGTTTGGAACAGCAGCGATGTTATGACTAATAAAGCTTTTGTAGTTGGCAAATGGGATGCAAGTAGTCTGCCGTTCTTGGCTCATGACTGAAAAATCTGCCAAAGAGAGCACGTAAAACCGGTATAAACTTGTTGTGAATTAAATGATTCTTTTATACCTCTGTCACCTGCACAGAATTCATATATCTCTGCTACTTCTTCACTTTTGATGCGATTTCTGATTACAGTTATATTTACAGCAGTGTTTGGACAGTGGCATGATTAGAAAGTAAGGTTTTCAGCCTTTTTCAGAACATACAGTCCCTTGGATTTGTTTTTTTTTAAGATGATAATATAGTGACTTACAGTGAAATCAGTATATTTCCATTACCTATCTAATGGCCAATTTAAAAGTTTGTCTTAATTATATTTTGTCCAGCATAGACTGACCTTTGCATGTGACAGGTTGCTAAGATTTTGTGAATAATAAATCTCTAAGTTACTTTTTACATGAAATCACTAGATATATGAAACAATTATTTAAAACTATTCTTTTTCTTCAATATGGTTAAAACAAAACAAAGCCCAACAACAACAAAAAACAAATGAATGAAGTCCTGTATGTTAACTGAAGGAAAGTCAAATAAGTGAAAATTCTATAGTAAGTTTTCTGGAAGATAGCCAGTAAATTATTTCTATTTTAAATAAATACATAATAACCAATACACCAAATAAAGCTGCAGCACTGAGATTATTAAAGCTAATCAGCAATATTTTCTGAAAAATACATGGGGCAGTGGGAAAATTTATTGCTGTTTCAGTGCTGTGGTTAAGCAGTTTGCACAACTGTGTTCATGACTTCTGCACAGTTGAGAGGTACGATTAATATCTCCTCAATCACTTAATTACAGCTATTATTTAAGTTACCCAGAACAACTGTTCAGGCCTTGTATATATACAAAATACAAGCTGTTGCTAAACTGAGTGAATATGGTCAGTGGAATTTTATTGTGGCTCACAAATGGTATAAAGTAGCTGCTCCTGGTATTGTACTCCAAAATTCACTTATATCCATCTGATTATTGAACTAGCTGTGTTTTTAATGCAGTGCTAGTGAAAAACTGTCAGTGCCAAATGTGAATTTCCATCAAAACCCCCCATTTTACATAGGGAACACCCCTTTACTGTAGGCTTGAGGTTTGTAGCTGTGAGGTGAAGTGGTCTAATGTGCAACTGTTGCCATCCTGTATGCATTGGTGTTTTCTGTCATGGCTGCCACTCAGATCTGGGAAAGTATGAGTTCTCCTCTGCCTCAGATCCAAATTTGTGGCTAGATTCCTTCAGTTGCTTTGTTATAAAAGATGTAGTTAGGACTAATTTAGCTAATCATGAATTGAAGGTAGTCCCATCTGCCCTTCCCCTTCAAAAATTGCCCATGACACAAAAGCGTGATCATTGTGAGATGAAAGAGGGGAGTGTTGTGTGTGCCATCTGCAGATGAAGATCCTTGGAAACCAGGTTTGTCCTTTTTCTGTTCCTCAGTCAAAAAGTCAAAATCTCCATTTTAATGAAGGCATTTCAAAGACAGACGGGTTGAGAAAGAAATGTATTTCTTTACATGCTTCTTCCTCTTAAACATTGAAGAACCCTTAGGCTATAAATTAAAGAGTATTTTACCCTGTGTAGTTGATCTCAGACTGAAATGAAAAGTCAGAGTTTTAAAGAGTTGTATATGGCTTGGAAGTCTCATGTTTTTTAGTCCGTGGGTATCTTTTGTCCCTCTCATGTCCTCTTTTTGTCAATATTTTCCTTTCACCTAAGAACTATAGCAAAGAGGGAGGAGAGGTAACTTGAAAGAATGTAATTATGCCAGAGATGCATTTTCATGTGGGAACCTTTATAATGCCTTCATGTAAATGACATTCACTATGGAAACAGTAAGAGCACTTATGAGCAGAAAGGTTCATCCTGTGCTCCATGAGAAACACCGATTCACTTACCTCCCTTCCTGGAAAGGACAGTGTGCTGGGGCCAGGGGAAGCTTCGGCCACGCTCTCCAGCCAGGGCTGTCGGTGGATGATGTGGGATCGCTGGGAAGCTTGCACGAGCATCTCAAGTAATGACATTTCAGAGTCCATGCAGTTTTATGACTATGTAGGAAGTAGAGCCACCTTAGAGGATAGTTGTAGATTACATTTTAGTTTTGTTCATGGTAGATTCTTTCTGTGTTTTGGTTTGGCTTGGTTTTTGTTTTATTTGTTTTGTGTGTGTTTGTGTGTTTTTTGTATGTGTTAATTGGTATGCTCTCAGGTGTGCTGGCTGACATTCAGTTTCACTGATTTCTTATTTCTGGAAGGAGAACCTATAACAGAATAAGATCAAAAAACCCCTCAGAGTTGTGTTGACATTAAGCAGTGCTGCCCAGTATTCGGCACTATGTACTCAAGTGTATACTTGGAGCAGTAGAATACCCCGTGCCTGGGTTACTGGTGATGCTCGTAGCTTTGCTGGCTGGATTCCAGAGTTGTGGTTCCTGGAGTAAAGGTTTTTTAACCTGAAACAAAAAAAGGTAGATTTTTACTTCTTTCATAGGCTTTGTATTTGTGAGCTTTGATGATGATTCTGGTAAAATTGAAAATTTTAAGAAGTTGGTGCTTTTTACATGTTGAAGAATGGTATTTGGAGCTGTTAGTGGTCACTGCAAGATAAATAACTTCCTAGAGAGCAAGAAAACATTTAGTAGTATATGTAAATATTTGAAAGTATTTAGCTGACTATATTTTTATTTGTAGATACCTTAAGCTATTGTTGGCAACTATGCTGGTGGTGTTTGGGTTTTTTTGTAAGTATTTGTGAAAGTCAATGAAATAATAGCAAGAGTTGAAAAACAGTAAATGAATGTTTGCTTATGAATGTATGCTTGGGTATATATTGATATGGTACTTCCTCAAAAAAATAGAAAGTGTCCAGTTTATCATGTGATAGAATTGTGAGGAAGATGAGGAGAAGATATGCTGTCCAGAGTCATGGATGAAGGTTGCTGCCAGCCAGGAAAAGCCTGATTTTCTTTGTTCTGCTCTCAGCTAGCTGTATTGTGCCTGTACATGCTCTACTTAGTAAACAAAAACACCGTGGAAGAACAAACAAGTGGTATTTACTTAACTGTTGCAAAATAATACTGTAACAGTGAATTTGGTTTTTATTTTGGTGACCAGAAATCACTGGAGTGGAACGTCTGGCAGTTGAAATCTTACACTCTGCTTGCTGCAAGCTCTTCTTGTGTTGTGCTCCATTGTAATATTGGTTTGGATAATTTTACTTTTAAAAGATCTAGAAAGCTGCTGGTTTTAGGTCAAAAATATTGAATTGTGTTTTGACTGAAGGGTTATTAAAATAAAACTGAGAACCTTCCACAGAGTATGTTTATAACCAGGTAGCGTCAGGTGAAGTGTTCTGTCATGCCTCTGTCTGTTGCTTCCTCGGTATCCAAGAAGATGGCTCCTTAGGTAGTGAGGATTTTTTCCTTTCCATTTTTTTTTTCTGTGATATAAGCTCTTATATCTTTCTTTTTTTTTTTTTTTTTGAAAAAAAAGTATTTTAATACACTTTTTAAAGTGTTCAACCCAATAGTGACACATAAATAAACTGTACATTTATTACTGTCACAAACTCTTCTGGACTTGACTTTTAACAACAACAACAAAATGTTCAGAATGCGTAATAGATGTCTTGAAATTGTAGTCATTTAAAAAAAAAAAAAAAAAGATTCCAAGATTCCATCACTGTGAAAGCATCAGTCATTTATAGAATATGATTAGTTGCAGAGGAGCAAAAATGTTGTAATTGTCTGCAGGTAGACACGCAGCCATGCATCTCATTGCACATGTGCTGGCCTCTCTTGTAATGTTTAGTGCCAGCATTGTCTTTCTCTGTCTCCCTGTTTATTACTGCTGTGATTCATTCTTCAACCAGATTCATGGCTCCTGATGCGGATTTGTGGGCTTTTCATACAGATTAAAAAGAGTAAAGTTGCCATTAGTGTAGTTTGTGTCCCAGATAGTAGTAAGTCTTGTACGTCGGGTTACGAGAGTATGGCAACTGGTCTGAAATGCTGTCAGTCTGTTGAAGGAAATGAAATTACCCTCAGACATTTCACAGGAGCTAGTCCTTCCCTTTTCTGTGCTGTGCTGCATGTTTTCTGTTCCCTGTTGATTTGCATTCCTTCGTTGTCAGTCTCCTTCCGCTCCTTGAATTGCCTCTTTATTTTGCACTGGCTCCCCGACACATCCCCCCCTGTCCCGGGCGGGCGAGCCTGCCCGCACTGCTGTGTCTTTCCTTAGGCCTTCCTTTTTCCATCTGCTTATTTCCCTTCCATGCCCTACCCAAGGGCTTCCCCACTTCCACTGCACTTGAAACTAGCTGGGGGGATGCCATAATGCAGCTCTCTCTTTGCTGCTGCTTCTCTCTTTGCTTTCCACCCCTCCGGCCCCACCTCGCTTACTTACTTTCTTGTTTTAATTTATTCTCTCCCCCTCACCCTTTTATTTATTTATTCTTATTTTCCTTTTTCTTTTTTTTTTTCCTTTTTTTTTCCTTTTTTTTTTTTCTCCCCCTTTTTTTTCTGGCCCCACGGTGTGACTCTTGGTGAGTAATTGGCAGTACGGGGGAGCCTACCTGACAATGATTTCATTGTGTGTCTGAGTTGTAATCTATTGCAGAAGCGCCTGCAATGCAGAAGGCTTGGTAGTGTTACTTAGCGTTAGAAATTGAAAATATTAAAGCAAGGAGAGCGTTGGTTAAATCAAGGTAGCTCGTTGAGCATGTGGATGACTTGCATGATTTTGTGAGTGTGAAGGTTTTGCACCATCCGGTATCTCTGGGCGAGCTGTGAAATGCTCGGTCGAGATTAAACTTGGAGTTTTTCAGATGTCTGAATGAGAGGCTGGTAAAATGGCATGCGCCTTCTAAACAGGGACAACTTCTCTTAAATTTACCTTCTGTCTGTTGAGCTGTCATCCACTCTGTCACTGAAGGCTTAAAGCATATTCATGAAAACAAGAGTTTGCTAGATTTCAAAGAAAATGCTATTTTTGTTAAAAATAACAATCAGACCAAAAGGTTAGACTGTCATCAGAGTGTCTGTAAGAATACGTTTAAGACCCTGTTCTGTTCTTTGCCATCACAAGAGAAGATGACTTGTAAATTGCCTTTCATAAATGTGAGTTTGATTTAAGGTATTAATAAAATCTAAATTCGTGCATTCTTGCTGTGGGGACTGAAGATTTTAATTTAGTGAAATGCCAGAACAATTTTTTTTGTGCTCAGTTTGACAAGTGTTATGTGAGAATTCCATCTTGCTAAATTAGGGCAGACGTATATATTACACTGTTTACAAACTGCTATTATTAAAGCCTGTTAAATTTCGTATTTAATATTCAGTCATCTTTGAGCAATAATGTCACCTCCTTTTTGTCTCAGTGCTGTTGCATTCTTGTGTTAAAATAGATGAAATTGCAAATGTTAATCTGAGTAACTGTGGAAAGTTGTGACCTGGATTTGAAATAGCCATGAGACTACTACAGCAGCAGTAAATCTTCAAGAACATGTAAGGCTAGCACATGGCAGGGGATATGTCTGATGTGAGAATTAGAGTGCGGGTGGAGGAATAGCCTGAAAACAAAGTCGTGTGCCAATGTCATGTTTTTCTAGTCTAAAAGAAAAAAAAAAAGTAAGAATTTGTCACTTTATATTAAAGCTGTGTCTTTACAGGCAGCACACAGTAACTTAAAACCAAAATATTTTAACATGGTAATCTAAAATTCAAGCTATATTTGAGAAAGACTGCTCATGGCACTGAGGCATCTGGGTTCTTAATCCCCATGTGCTTCCTCCTGTGACAGCGATTCTGATCTTTGAAATATGTATGGGAATTGTAGGTGCAGACTTCAGCTTAAAGAAACCATCCATTTAAAGAAAAACTAGATACCAAACATATTTTTTGTTTTAAGCTTTTTTCTTCTGTAATGAAATGGCTGGGTTTTTTTGTTTTGGTTTTTTGTTTTGTTTGGGTGTGTTTTGTTTTATTTTGGGGTTTTTTTTAGCCTGGCTTTAGCTAGTTCTGGGTACTTTAAAAACTGATAGGATCAAAAGGTCCTGAGCGCTAGTTGACAAGCACTGGAACTGCCGAAATCTTTTATTATCTTATTGTTTTGATTTTCTTAGTCTCTCTTAGAGCATGCCAAATAAGAATGTAGGTGATGTCAGGAGACTACTTTAAAAAATACTATTTACCATAATATTTTGACTAAAAAACCCCAAACAATAATCTTTAAGAAATTTGTAATGGAAAAATCAGGGGAAATCAATTGATAATTTTAAGAAATTAAATAATTTCTACATGCTTGTTTGATCCAGTTTGCTGTTCTCCAAAATCTCCAGATTTTTTGATGTAAACTTCTTTTAGCAGAGAAGAAAGAAATGACCTTGCAGATACTGGCCCACATGTGTTCACACAACAAAGTTATATTGGAGCACTATACAAAGGTATTATAGGTGTTATAATGTCTGTTATTGCAAAGTTCACTACTGATTTTTATCAGTTCCTAAAAACAATCCTAAAATTGTAGATCTTATGAAGTGAGCCTAAAATAATTTTCAATTTTTTTTAAAAAAGGATTTATATATATTTATGATAAAGTGGTAATAGCAGCTAGGTTATTACTTTGTTCGTTGCATTCAGTACAGAGAAGGGGTGATTGGCAAGCTCTGGCATTCAGCTGTCCACGGCTGAACTGCAGGGCTTGAGTTGCGTTGGCAGGGCTGCGTGTAAAAGTTTGTGCCGTGTTTGCCAACTGTGTTCTTGGCTCAAGCTGATGTTACATGTCTCTCGACTCCAAAGCACGCTCGTTTGCCAAATTCTACCTAAAAATGTATACTGGAATTCCTAATTAAATCAAGCCCTTGGTATTTTTTAATGGCTAATTTGGTAGAAATACAAATAAAAAAAGTAAAAAGCTCAAGATGCTTTAAAAGGATTAAAAATAGGAGAGAAATTGTCTCTTTCAAACAGATTGGTAGCTTTGGTTTCTTGTAAGTATTGAAATTGTGGGTATTTACCAGGTTCTTAACTGAAATTCTTTACATACATATGTAATTTTTTTGTTGTTGGTTTTTCAAGTATTCTGAAAATTGTTCTACTACAAATGATAATTGAAGTCAGTATATAATTTTTTTTTTTTCCTGGCTATATAGCAATATAGCTACCTTATTGTTGCTGCAAGATAAAGTTACCATTTGAACGATAAAGGTATAATTTATGCCAAACCAGTGTAAGAGCTTTTTCAGAAGACTGATAGCAACTGCTTTTATACATATTGCTATGTAAAATGCTTATTAATGTTAGCAGATGTTGCACTTTAATCCCCCAGAATGATTGTTTGGTAGCAGCAGGAGATTTATTAAGCTTGAGTTGTGTGAAATTGTGTGTGCATAAGCTGCTATTTAGATTGTAAAAATGCCATTGAAAACTGTTTAAAAGTTCTAACTGTAATTGACGGAGAGGCATTAGCTGTTCTAAAAGAAGTATATGTGTACCGTTGGCCCTTGCGTTGTAACCTCTCTATCATTTATCTTCTTGTATTAATGTCATGGAATTATTAATTCATGAGCAGGGTTGGATAGGGTGAAGGCACTATTTAAATGTGTGGCACATGTATCCTTATCACTGGAGACATGAAAAGAGTCATTTTGTGTTATCTATAAAATGGAAAGGACATTTAAAATTTCATTTACGGTAATCCACTTCACTTCCCGTAAAACACCTAGATTATTGCTACTGTAATATAATGTTCTTATTAAAATTTTGTAATCTTTCCTCTCTGTTGGCTTATAAATATTGTTGATAGACAAATGTAGACTTCTTTTTTTCTCTTAGTTGGGCATACAGTTCATGAACTGCAGCAGAACATATGAAGAGCAGTTTTAAAATAAAATTTCTATCATAGGGATACAAAATAAAAGCCATTAAGTATCTGGAAACATGAAAGGTTAAATAAATTATAATTTAAAAACATAACTTAATTAGAGAAAAAAAGTATTTTTTTCCAAAGTAGCAGTGTCATCACGTTTTGCTACCAAGACCTGTTTTATTTAAAAGGAAATGCATAACACCAGAGTTCTTGGTCTGCTTGAGGAAGCCACAGAACATCAGAGGTCACATTGCTGCTTAAAAACGTGCTAAAAATGTATCTTAAATTTAATCTATACAGTACTGATTTTTTTGAAAAATACTAAAATGTATGGAAAACAAAATGTTTTCAGTCACTCCAGTGAAAATTCATGCTTTGGAGATAACCTCTAGTCCATCTTGTTTAATAGTTAGAAGATACCACTTCACACTTCCCTTCTTACAGTGCATTGAAAAGCCTTTCACTGTTTCCACAATACATTTTGGGTTTTTTTCTTGTTTTTTTTCTTTTTTTTTTCCCCCCCCTCTTTCTTCCCCCACCCCCAAGGAATGGAAAAATACTCTGTAGGATGTTAGGTTGAAATGTTTCAAACAGCAGTACATGGAAATAAAAGAAGCCATTCTGTTGAATAATTATTTAGATCTCTTTTTGCTCGTAACTTCTCTAGATGTAATTGTTACAGTTTTCCAATTGGCTTTCCTAAAAAAGGAATGAAATACAAACTGAGGAGTTTTTTTCTTTTCTATAATAGTTTTAATAAATAAGAAAGCTCACAGTTCACCCCAGTTAAAGGAGTGGTACAGCTCTGATGAGTGACTGGTAGTCATTCAGCTGCCTTGCACAGTTAAGAATAGTCAGCTGAATGTTCATTGCTTATTAAATTGTACAAGAAAATACTCTTAACTACAGTTGCGCCATTAGATGCGTAGGCAACTCACACATCTTTACAGAGCCCATCAACCAGTGACAGAAGTGAATTATTTGTTTTGTCACAGAATCAGGCCCTTTCTGAACAGATAATAAAGATTTATCTGCCTCTTTTTTTTTTTTTTCACATTCTTGATGATGTTCGAGCAATCGTTACTTAACTGTTGTATGTTTATTTGTAGGTGGAAGGGAGTTAGTGCTGTCTGTGCAGTACTGTCACATCCAGCTTCTCACCATTGAGTTCTTGTTTTCACCAGGAATGTGTCTTTTGAGAAAAACCAGAGAGTTTGTTGATGTTTATTTCATGATTTTGAAAGATGTGTCTTCTGTCAATGTGAATCTGTGCTTCCTTTTTTTTTCTTTTTTTAATACTTAATATACACAAAATCCTCAAAAGGGTTACCTAGATTCAGTGAAGATTCTACCTGTAAGTCATACTTGCATAGAGAATCTTAGAAAGTAGCTAAAGAACATTATTAGTTGATTATTTTTTTCAAAGTTGCCCTATTTCATAGAATCATAAAATGGTTTTGGCTAGAAGGGACCTCTCAAGGTCATCTAGTCTGATCCCCCTGCAGTGAGCAGGGGCATCCTCAACTATATCAGGTTACTCAGGGCCTTGTCAAGCCTGACCTGGAATATCTCCAGGGATGGGGCCTCAACTACCTACCTCCTTGGGCAACCTGTTCCAGTGTTCTACCACCCTTAAAGAACTAACATCCAATCTAAATTGACTCTTCTCTGCTTTAAAACCATTCCCCCTTGTCCTGTCACTACAGACCTTTGTAAATGGTTCCCTTTCCCACCTTCTTTTAGGCCCCTTCAGGTACTGGAAGGTGGCTATTAGATCTCCCTAGAACCTTCTCTTCTCCAGGCTGAACAACCCCAGCTCCCTCAGCAGCCTGTCTTTGTAGGAGAGTTGCTCCAACCCTCTGATCATTTTGGTGACCCTCCTCTGGACTCTCCATCAGGGCCATGTCCCTCCTGTACTGAGAGGGCTGCAGAGCTGGATGCAGTACTCCAGGAGAGGTCTGACCAGAGCACAGTGGCAGAATCACTTCTCTCCATCTGCTGGCCACACTTCTTTTGATGCAGCCCAGGATTGGCCTTCTGGGCTGCAAGCACACGCTAGCTGCTTGTGTCCAGCTGCTCATCTATCAGCACCCCCAAGTCCTTTTCTACAGGGCAGCTCTCTATCTCCTCATCCCACAGCCTGTACTGATAGTGAGAATTGTTCTGGCTCAGGTGTAGGACCCTGCACTTGGTCTTGTTGAACCTCATGACCTTCACCTGGGCCCCCACATTTGAGGTCTCCCATCACTTCTTCCTCTTATCAGAATTACAAATTTTGATGTGGCTCATGACCAATATGGGATGGTAGCACACAGCCCTCTTCATGTTTGTCTGCAAGATGTGATCCATTACTTTTTAATATCTTTTTTTTTGGTGAATGCTTTGGAAAATACAGCTTTATGGAATTACTGTTAGAAGCTGGTTTGTTGTTATTGGTTTTTAGCAGAACTAAAATGTGGTCTTGTGAATCTCCCGACTGTCAGGCTGCTGCCAAAAAATGGTACTCTGATCACTGTAATATTAATTGTGCTTCAGTAAAAAAGAAACAAAAATAGGAACAACTTAGAGGGGATTATTTGAAAGAAAAGAAAAGAAAGAAAAATGCTGAAGTATAGCATGTTTTAAAACCTAATTAAAATCATCCATTATGGAAATGGTCTTTTGCAAAATGCATTGTTGTGATGCTACAGTAAATTTTAATACTTGAGTATATGATGGAGGAAGTGGTGTTTAAAAATGCCTTCCTCCTGCTGTCTCTGTCTTTAGTCACAGCTTTTCCACATTTCTTCGCATGCTCGTCTGGCGTATTTTATCCTAGATTATCTCATTGCTCTCAAGAAATCCCTCTTGGTAATATTGATAACCTAATATATGACAGATTTCGGTCATTATTATTTAATTTAGTGGTCATATGTATAGACCAAGAGGGAATCTGAATATTGATTCACTGAATGGCTAGTAACAATGATTTATGAGTCAAGGATTCAGTGCAGCGAGCCAAACACAGTAGAGATTACATCTTAGGTGCCACCATTGATTTTGTTTGATATTTCACTGCACAGTGATGAGGCCACAGTCTCACAGATGTTAACATTAGAACCATATTCCTCTCTAAACAAATAATAGGCCACAGATTGCACCCAGTGCATTGTGGGTGTATATGTATGTGCCTCCTGCTTCTGATTTTTAAAAATGGTATTTTTCAGTATTTTTCTTTTGAAGGAGTTGGTATTTCTCTGTTAACAACAAAGGTTTTTGGTATAATTTTTTTCTGAATAATC
Organism: Ceyx melanurus; assembly: GCA_024611195.1. NCBI lineage: Eukaryota > Metazoa > Chordata > Aves > Coraciiformes > Alcedinidae > Ceyx > Ceyx melanurus. The sequence continues at coordinate 34,043 of JANHGL010009711.1, read as the reverse complement.
AAAAGTGACTTTGCTTCCCACACAAACTTGTTCGTGAAACTTGAACCATATTGTTTAGATTTGAATACAGACCGCATACACTGATCTTCATACAACTGAGAGAAAATGAGATGCTTTAAAATGGATCTTAAAACAGCACCTTCATGAATTCATTTGCTATATTCCTTGGCACATGCACAGAAAAGAGGTTTTCAGTGCAGTAGTTTCCAGGCGATTGGTGCGACCAAACTGACTCTTGTGCATGAATAGCAGATGCTGAGGCTGAAGTAGAGCTATCCCTGAGCATGGTTTGGTTGCAGGTCCAGTGTATTTGGGCTATACAGCTCCCATTAACCCAGTTATAGCATAAGCAAAAGTGCTGTAAATGCGTGGGGAAAAGCTGGATTCATGTCTGCTCTCGCCTGTAACTTGATTTATGTTTTGGAAATTAGCACCTCGTGGGTGTTTCACTGGTGGCTCTGTGCTGGTCTAATGACGTTGTCTTCCTTCAGTGTGTCGGGCATATCTGAACTGATTTTCCTGCTTAAACCCAGTGGTGAGTGGTCAAAAAGCAGATTGAGTGTGTTGAAATCTTTGCAATCAGGTAGAGAAACTCCACATTGCTGCACAGGTACAGGCATGTCTGACCACAGTCCTAGGACTTAGTTCTGTTTTGTTTTTCAGTCTACTGCCACTTCAAAACAAGTTCTCGGCTGTAAAAAACACTGGATAGGAGGGAAAAGAGGAAAAAAATAAAAAAGAGATCAGCTAAGTGGCATAACAGCTTTGAGAAATATGGGCCTTTGCAAAGCCTTGTCAAGGCTGTCAACAAACAGTTTGCTGTCTTACAAGACTGCTGTGTCTTTGGTTGATGTTAGTCTAGTGAATTTTTTTTTCCAAGGGAAAGGAATGATATCTTCTAATATAAATAGATTATTTTGAGGCTTTCTTGCCTGTGAGAATTTTGAAAAGCCTTTGAATTTTCTTCAGCTGTTACGGTGGCTTCTTTTGGTTTGTCATATGGGTCTTGGTGTTTTTTATTGCTATTCATTATTTTATTGCTTATTTTTGATGTTAATAAAATCTGTCCTACGTAGGTTTGAAAATGAGAGCTATTTGTTTTGTGGTTTAATGAAGAGAATGGCAAACAGCCTTAGACTGTGCCTCTGGTGTCCAAAGTGATCAGCATATTTAACATGCTCAGCATGACACTAAGATATTACAGCTGATAACGTTGTAATTGACCGAAGTATCCCTTTCCTCCCCCTCCCTGTTTTTCGGAGGCTGAGGTTTTCTCTTTGAGATCCCGAGAAGATGTACTTGTACAGGGGACAGAAGAGTTAGAAAGGTTTTACCTGCACTGTTTGAGTGGAGGTGGTCTGATGTAGCAGCACTGTGTTGATTCAGTTGAAATAAAAGGGAATTTGTAATGAGGACTGAGTGACACCTCCTACCCCCATCCCCTCTTCATGCTGAGCATTTAGCAGAGGCAAAAAGAGAAATTGAGACTTGGCAAAAGGACTGTGCCTGGAGCCAAAAAAAGCCATTCTTATTAGCGCTAGCAAAGGTTTACTCTACTGTTTTATTGAATGAAAACTCCCTGGTGTCCAGGCCTCATCCTGCATTAAAAAGAAGGGGCAAAGCTGGCTTTTTGGGAGTGTACTGCCATGTTCTGCGTCTGTAAAACACAAGAGCTGAACTGGAGTGCTGATGAGAAAGGAAAATCTTTTGTCTTTTCCTCTCAAATCCTATTTATTTTCTTTGTGAGTGATTGCAGTAGACCACTGAGCTACATGTGGACTGATGGGGTAAATTGTGATGCTGCACTGTTAAAATAGTGGCAGTGCACTGTTCAGCATTACGTCTTGTGTAGGCAGATTCGGTACTTTGAATGATGTGCAGCACTGATGAGCTGGGAACCCAAGCTGATGTAGGGTGGGCATTTCTGTGGTCGTTCTCATTTTAGCGTACACATTTATGCACTATTTCAGACGTTCCTCAAACATATGTGTGTCTCTTGTGAGCACAATGTAGCTTAAAATACTAACTTTTTGTTTCAAAATTGGAAGACCTCCGTCTGGTTTTGTTCTTATTGTAGTGTTCTCTTCCCTGATACTGTATTCCTTCTATGCAACTTGGGAAGAGATGTTTTGGGTTAGAAATACAGTGTTCAAGGTGACAATTAATAGCAACTTTTGAATACAGAAAATAAGTCTTGGTTAAGCAGTTTTAAACAGAGTTAGTCTTTCCTTCTTGCAATATGTAGCATGTTTCATTAGACCAGATTAGGCGTTGATTGTTTGCCACAGGCAGCAGAGACTCTTGCTCATCTTCAGATGGGTATTTTTTGTAAGATAACTGAAGATTTCCTACAGTCTAGTACTGTAGCACTAGTGCAAGGTTATTAATGTAAGTATTTTAAAGAATTAGAAGTAACTCATATTGAATGCGTTTGAAGGTATATTCCACGTTGGAAACTAGAGCTAATTCTCCTTGCAGGTATGTATAAAGTTGTAGATCAGAAATGACATTTGTCTCATTCTAGTATTTTACTAATGTGACTTAGTTTTACTAATCACACTGTACTAATTAAATTCCTATATTACAGAGTATATTAAGTTTAGCTTTTTTTTTTTTTTTTTTTTTAAATTGGGAAAGCCTCCTGATAGGAAAGCACGTGGACACATGATTTCTCAGGAGACTTAGTAATCTATTAGATTGTGTGAATATCTATCTACTCACCCATGCCTTCTCTTCCCCCTCCTTTCCTCCGCAGAGTGTCTCAGATATATTACAGAATTGCATAGTTTCATAAACTGGGTTATGAAAGGCGGTGGGGGTGCTGCATATATGGCAAGGTAGATCGTACAGGATTTATAAGGATGCCTGGGTCCTGCTAGTGCCTTGGCGTGTACGAGCTGTGCAGCTATGGCTGTTGTTCCTTACCTCACAGTGCCTCATTGTCTGTAAAGTTGGTGTAAATTTTATTTCTGTAATAGGGATGTTGAAGCCTGACTGAGGTTGCAAGCGCTTCGTGCTGTTCCTAAGATGGTGTGTAAAATTAAACACTATATTGTAAAATACATTGGTGTTAGTCTGAAAGACTTTCAGCTAAAGAAAAACAATTCTTTCCTAGCTGGAAAGATCTCTGCATTCCCCTCTGTCTTAATTGCCTGTAAAACTGGATGGAACAGGAGGGAAAAAGCAGCTTTTGAGCATGCTGTGTCAGTTGTCCGGAAGCTCTTAAAAGACCCTTTTTCGGCTTTTGAAAAGAAAACCTTGGGAAGGTTAAACAGAGTAGAGTCAGGACGCAGCAGTCCTTTAAAGGTCTTTCTCTTCAGAGATGAAAGTATTTCAAGGAGCATGCTTGGAGCAGCTTTCTCTTATCTCTGGGGTGCTCTTGAGCAATGCTGCGGAGAGAGAGGTGGCCAACAGTGGCACATATTCTGCAGTGGTTGTGTTCCATCTGTAAGATATTTCAGAAGTATAGAAGAGCAAGGAGGCAAGGCAGAGGCACTGAGATACTCGGGACTCAGAGCACAGCTTCTGAATATGGTATGAAGAGATGTCCAATGGTTTTGCGGTGCACAGGTTTGAACATTAACATTTCCATGACTGACCTAGTCTTCTTTGACAGCACCTATGTGAGGTGCACTGCTCTGTTTTCCAGTGGAGGGTTGGTTTTTAGTTTAGTTTTGTTTTGTTTTAATCTATGGCAGGTAGCAGTATGGCTCAGAGGTGGGGATTTAGGTTACAACTGAAATTTTCCAAACAGCTTTTATTGCGCTCTGAAATTCAAGCAACCTTTTGCTCAAGGGAGTTTCTCTTCACCCCACCCCCAAGCTCAAGCAGTCAGCGATCCAGAGAAAAGGTTTATTAAGGTCTGAGGGGAAATAAGGTATTTGCACAGGACAGCCGCTCACCGCTGTCTCCTCTTTGTGTTTACCGAGAAGTAACTTAATACGTCTTTTCCTGGTCCTGCTTGTTTGGTTTGGGATTTGTTGTTGTTGTGAGATGCCACTGACAGTCTCCGTGTCGCTGAGAGATGGATGGGCAGAAGGATGTGGCTGACGGCAGTATCTATAGCTGGAGTGCTCTCTGGCTCCAGCTCATGTCTGGGTACCTTTTTCAGGATTAGTTTTTGTTAGACTGATGAATAGTTGGTTCAGAACTGCGCTGTTCTTTTTCTTGGAGCCACGTAGAATTTCTCAAATGTATAGGTTGCATTCAAAATGTTTCACTGTGAAGCTGTTCATTTTTATTCGAATGAAAAGAAAGAAGCAAATCCAAACCCTATTGCATCAGTTTTCAAACACTACTTAATTTTACTTGCTTTTTTTTAGAAAAAAAAACCCCAAACATATGTTGCTGATAATCTGGTAGGGTCTGGCTAATTTATTTTGAATTCTTCTTGCAGCAGCACACTGAGTTAAATTCTATGTCTGTAGGCTATGGCAATCTAGAGAGAACAATATTTTGCACAAAGCACTTAAATTTGTCCTTAAAATATTTTGCATTTATTCTTAGTGGAATAGTTTCTGCTGGTTTTGATACCACAAAAACATCAATATCCTTTCAGAAACTATGGTTTCTTGTTAAACCAGTTAAAATAAGTCAGTTTACAATGTCAGGAACTCTTACTCGATTTAAAAACAAAACAAAAAAAAGTCTCTGCTATAAATTCTGCATCTATTTCCTAGAGAAATATTGGGTACCGCAAGCGGTGCTTTGATTATTGCTTTTGTTTTTAACACAGCTATTCCCACCCCCTGCTTCAGTTTTAAAAGCCCACAAGGAAGAGATGAATTTAAGGATGATAAAGCACTGCTGTGTCACTAACCACTTGAAGGTGAAGGAAGATGTCTCAAAATCTGAGTGTGCAGTGATATGCTATGAAATTGACACTAAAACTTGAGTCTCAGGAAGTCAAAATCTGGACAGTCTGGGAGCAATCAAAAGGCTGATTTAATTTCACTTTTAGCCATTATTGTTCCTCATCTGTTTTCTTGGATTATTCTGATTGCTTACTAAAATTACACTGATGAGTCTGTAGTGTTTGTGAAATAGTTATATGGGTAAAAAATGAATCCAAACTCTTCCTAAGGTTTTAGCTGAACTATCTCCACGGTTGGTGTGTTGTTTGTGGGTTTTTTTGTGTGTGTTTGGCTTTCATTTTTTGTTTGGTTTGGTGTGTGTGTGTGTTGGTGTTTTTTGTTGTTCGGTTTTTTTTTAATATATCACGGTGGCAATTTTTTCTTCTTTACTCAGCAGGAACTCCTTTGCAATTGTAATTTCTCCTGAATGCAGTGCATCCTTTGTAGACGTTTAGACTTTTTTAAAGATTATTATAATATTTTTGTTTAGCTGCAAAACACACTCAGCCCAGTATGAAAGATCTAGAGATACAGTATGTCTCTTCATAACTGCTTCTGGGCTGTCTTGTAGCAGCTGGTGTATCACCATCTAAATTGAGGGCACATCTTTTACCTCTGGGCACATGGGACTGTGCCAGGGAGAGCCATGCTCTGGCTCTGGCTGTCCTGCACTGAAGCACTCTGCTATCGCATGGTCTCTGTTGAAATATATGTTTGAATAAAAGTACCTGTGATTGAAGAGCAGCTGTCTGTAGTTGGAAATTGGAAAAAGGGTTTTATTTTTTATGTATACATAAACATAAAATCAGTTGGCCTCAGATATCAGTTCTCTTTCATTTCCCTGTGTGAGGAATCACAAGCGTGCTTGTCTTGTATGACACCTACGCTGAAGTGGCATCACTCCTCTTAAAGAGGAGCCAAATAAAGAAGCCTTCTTCGCTTTTTAATAATCTTCTGTTCTGCCACAGCCACTCTCCCTTCATTGAGAGCCAGAGAAATTGTTCCATAATGTTTTCTGTTAATTCCCATCTTCCTCTCCTTGGGGAAAACAAAACATCAGTCTTGTTGATGTCTGTGTGCTCAGGGAACGAACTTATAATTGATTAATTTTAACACTGACTAATATAAAAGCAGTTTACTTCTGAAAATGATCTACAGTTCATAGAGTTTCTCTTTCTGGCATTCTGTGCTCTTCACGCGTTCCAGTTCTCCTTGACAAAAGGGTAAATATATTTTTAAAGCCCTCAACATGCTCCACTCCTCCTAAGACTCCTAAGTGGCCCTTGGATCCTGCCACTTGAATTTAGTATGTTTGTAAAAGTAACATTAATTTTACATAGCTCACAAATACATCCATGCAGTCCTCTCCATTGGTCTTGGAGAAACCAAGCCAATGTGACGCCAGGCTCGGCTGTTTGGATCTATAATTGCTGCAGTCATTCTTCCAGGGTTGTTTCATGTGTCTGTAATAGGCAGAGCCAGCTTTGTAGTGAAAAAATAATTTGGTTTTATATGGATGTTAGCCCAAGTATGATCTCTTGTTGTAAGTGAGATATTTTATGGCTCTTTGGACAAATGCAGGTTGTGTCAGCTTTGGGCAATGGGAAAAGTTTAGCCTGATCTTCTGCAAATCCCATTTCTTATTCAGAGTAAGCATTCACTTGTTTGTTTGTTTGTTTTGCTTTGTTTTTTTCACGTGTCTTAGTGTAAGTACATCAATAACATTTGAACTTTCAACTTAACATGTACTGCTATTTGGCAAAGTGTTTAAAGGTCACTGACCTTGAGAGATTACATCCCTCCAAACCTGCCAAATTCCCAGCTACAGTACAGGTGTTCTGTCAGTTTTTATTAAAAAATTCTGTCTTCATGTCAAGTAAAATTTGATATTCCAGATTATTGGTGTTCTATTGATGGATTTTTTTTTTTCTCATTTTCTTCCAAATTCTGTTTCTCCAGGTATGAAGATGAATAATGCAGACCACTGGTTTCGATGATGCTGGGCTTTTATAACTGGATTCATTAAGGAATACAAAGAAAATTCTTACAGGGATCAATAATGGTGTCTTCTGGCTGCAGAATGCAAAGTTTTTGGTTTCTGCTCATTATCAGCTTCCTGCAGTGTACTGAAGGTAAGCTTTAGTTTATTTTTTACTTGAGTTTGCATATGAGCTGAATGGTCTGTACAATTAATTTCTCTTAGATGCCTTGAAGTTGATAGGTACCTTATTTTTGCACTCTTCCTGTATATTCTTCTTTATTCTGTTTTTATTGAGCATCTGTTTAGAAGCAATATAGAGGTATGTTAAATGTGATATAAAATAAGTAAACACTAAAACAGGTATTCTGTTTGTACTTTTCTAATTTGTCTGTCTGAAAATAAAATGGCGAACACATCATTAAGATTAGAATTATGCAAGGGAAATTTCAGGAAATAAAACTCAAAGTGCATACAGAAATAGAATCTGCTTATTTTTGCTTTTACAAAAAAAATAAAGGGGAAAAAAGCTTCTTTGCTATCAAATGTGGTATTTAAAATAGCTCTTAAATTAAACGGATGAGGAAGGAAAAAGCTTCTTAAAGTTGTTTCATATATTTATCTATTTCTCTTCATAAACTCTTTTATCCAGTCAGTTTTCTAAGCTCTTCTTGTGGCCCTTTTGATATAGAAATATGAACAATCAGAACATGGTTTATGATTTTTTAATTATAAATATTTGTATAAAATTTGAGGTTATTTATGGATGTAATAATTTTGATTGACTAGATTGTATGTGAAAAAAATGGGCAGTAATAAAACAGCACCTCCATGGATTCTTACATTATTCAGTAATCAGTATATACCTAGGCTTCTTTGCTGCATCTGTGGCATGATCTGACCATCTTTTAAAGTAGATATGTACCTTACTTTGTCAGAATTATTTGAATTTGAAGACTTAATTGTCAGAGATGATTCAGGAAAGCTGTTCTTCCTCCCCCTCTCATCTTTCCCAAATCTATGCAAATAAAAATGATCTAGCCCTCCAAAACAGCAAAACCCAAGATGAAAAATGTAAGTACTGTAATGCCATCTTCCACGGTCACTGTGTCATTTCCTAAAGCATTTATACTAGACAAACACAACTTGCATCTTGGGTTGTACTGAGAGACAAGCTTTGCTGAAATAGGTTGTTCTATCTATTTTTGAACATACTTCTATACCAGGGAGTGCATCTTCATGAAGGTTTCAGAACCCAGGGAAGTCTCATTTCACTTCAGTATCTTTCACAGTCAGTTTCTCCCCTCTTTCTTCTTAAATATTGCCAGGATATATTAGAAAGCTGGTATTTCCCATGACACACTGCAGCTCTTGGATGGTTTCATCATTGATGGGATTTCTGATTTGGTAGCTGCTGTACTAGTGCTCTCCTGGTGTCTGTTAAGTCTGTGGGCAGGTATAATCTCACTTTTATAGGAGAGTAAGGCCTGACAGGTGGGAGGTAAAATGCTAAATGCTTTTCAGCTTCTTTCACAGGTAAGGAAGGTAAATGCAGATTAGGAGAATGGAATTCCCAATTTTATGACAAGGTAATAATTTGTGTTAGTTATAAATGCATTTATATTGCAAAAGTGGTTGTACTAGTTGAAACCAAAGGTGTAAGAAGCAGAGGCACCACTTTGTGTTGTGTGTTGGATTTTGTTGTTGGTTTTTTTTGGTTTGGTTTTTGTTGTTTGGGGTTTTTTTTCCCCTTAAAGTTTTAAAATATTAAGTATTTTACTTAATTTCAAAACCCTATACCTCTAGTACATTTTACAAAGATTCACATACTTGTGGTTCAGTACTATGTGGTGGATGAAAATATTTGCAAACAGAAAGTCAAAGGAGACAAACAACTTTTTGTGGTTTGGTTACAGTAGCAAACAGCATGCTACAAAGAACATTTTATCTGCTGAGTTTGGAAAGGAAAAAGTCAGCTGGGAACTTCTGCAGATTGAATTCTTGCCATTTGCAGAAAGCTAATTTTCATTGTCATCTGTAATATTTCAAGTTCATTTTGTTCTCTCCCTGTTTTTCTTGCTTTTAGTAGCCAGTAGCAATCTTTTGATGCTTCGTTGTGAATTTACTTCTTTAAAGTCTGTACAAGAGCTGCTTTTTCAGCTAAAAGAAACAGAGAAGGAAATTGGGAGCAGATAACAGAATCATACCAAATTAATTGTAAATTCTTAAAATAAATGAAATATCGTGGCTCTGTATACTGGAAATGAATATTAATACAGAGTTGGCTTGCAGCCACAGAAGCAAAATGAATACCACATTATTACACTTTCTCACAAGATTACGTTGCCTTCTGCTTCAGTAATAAGAGATGCCAAGTGTAACGTGCTTTAGTAGCACTTCATGCCTGGAAGTATGAGCATGAACAAAGGTTAAAATAAGAGCATATAACTTTGGCTACAAATATGAAAATCTTTAAGTCTCTTGTTTGGAGTTTAGGGATTTTGTAATAGAAATCTTATTTGTATATGCAGGTTGTTACAGCTGGTGCCGGCGATGAAACCTGGCTGAATCCCTACTGTTATATTTTAATGTTTCTGTAAACAGAAAAAAAAAAAAAGAAAAAAAAAAAAAAAGAAAAAAGATCCTGGGTGTGAACAAGTGATTAATTTGTTCATATAATGAAGCATTTTCCAATCAAGATAAAAGCTTCATTGCTCTCTCAGTGTCTTAACTTTAACTTGCCAGGGAATTAGCAAGGAGGCACATAGACAAGAAGGGTGCAATTTTATTTTAGTGACACCTATCCAAATAGGAATAGTATAGTCAGTTAAGAAGGCCTTGGTTTTACTTTTGCTTTTTTTTCTGGCTTGTGCAGTCCAGGTGGGGTTACTTTTGAAGCACTCTGTTCCTTCAGGTGAAATGAACCTGGAAAGGACAAATGCTGGCAGCTGCAGCTATTGTACATTGCTGGTAATTGATCAACAACACCCTCAGTATTGTGTAGAGGCTTGAAGAATATTGTTATTACCATCAACAACAAGCATTGAAGCCCTAAATAAGTAAAATATAAGAGGCAGGTAAAACGAATGAAAATCTGAAGCCATGCACTTGAGTATTAATGTAATTTCATCCTTTTTTGAGCATATGCTACTATGGGTATATCTTTAAAACTGCAATTTTATTACAAAAGACAGACTGAAATAACTACATTGGAAAGTAGTTGGAATAAAGAGTACCCAGGTAGCTGTGTGAAGCCTGGCCTCATGCTGTGGTTGGTTGCCTGGAGGGGATGGAGCTCTCTGTGCCCACACCAGTCTGTCCCTGTCCCACGTGTCCCAGCTCCCTCATCTCCTGAGAGGACAGGGTTCTTGCTCCTGTTGGACCCGTGAAATTGAGTCCCACATCTTTACTTACCTGTTTCCTACAAATAGTAAGAAATTAATTACTTTTGCCACCACCTTTTCTTTTATTATTTCCCCCCAATACTAATTAGGTGAAATCATCCAACAAGTTTAAAATTATCTGAGAAAATACAGAAAGTCAGAGTGTGAGATGACACATGCCTTGTTTCCATAGCAAAGCAGAGTAAAAAGCTTATTATGCATATTACTGGTTTCTCTTAAAGCAAGTTAAGACAGATACACTAATATGCATATGAAAAAAAGATGTCAAACCTAAACATTATGATCAAGATTGGCTTTTGGACTGTACAAGTTTTTTTTATTTTAAGCTTTATCTCGCTTACAGAGTCCACCTTTATGATCAGCTTTATATGACATTTTTATTCTCCTCTGCTGCTTGAGAAGCACTGAAATAATTTCTGTGCTTACATTTTATTTTAATCAAAGTTTAATACCATTTAAATTCATTTCATTATGCATTATTATGTACTCTTTGTCCAAAGGAAGATGCATTGTGCTTTTGTTATCTATTTAATTCTGTTTTCCTCAATGTTATTAATGGTTTAAAAAAAACTCTGGCCTGTCTTTGCCATTTTAATCAACATTATGCTGAGAAATACAAATTCCTTATATTCCACTTATGTCAGCCAAGGTGCTGAATGCTAAATTGGAAGTATCTCTAAGTGTGTATCAAATGTTAGTGTGTTTACCAAATAAAAGCTATATTAAATGACATACATACAGATAACGTACATTGACTCGCTGCAAAGATATTTGCTATTTTAGTGTGTTCTCCAGATCTTCAGCCTTTTGTCAAGCCACTGAGACTTAGTATGGCACAGGTACTCAACAAACTATGGAAGCACAGTGCTTTTCCTGCACACTTAGTAAGAGCTATTAGTAGGACTTCTCCCAAGATAAACAAAAAAAACCCCAACAACCCTAAACAAACAGAACAAATAAAACAAGTTTACTCTGGACTTGAGAAGAAATCAACTTTTGTTAATTAGTGGATTTAAGTTCTACAAGGGGTGAAACCCATTATGGAGTCATGCAAGAGCAAATAGGAGCACTAATTTAATTTCTAGCCAGGGAATTTATCACAGCATGAACTCTGTAAAACACACAGTTAGTAGGCAACTACTTGATAACAGAGATTGCAAAGCATCCGCAAACAAACCCAATGTGCTAAGGCCAGCCACTTATTGCCCACTCTTCTGTGGGTCACTCTAATAAGCCTTCCAATCCTATCTTTGTTTTTATCATGTAGTCCTAAAGTGTTTTATGATTCTTTAGCAAATATTGTTGATTGGTTAATGCAGATTAGCAGAAGAAAAGAACTCTATGAAGGGAGCAGTTGGGTTTCTGCAGAAAGCAACTGCTGCATTGAGTCCTGTTTTCTTTACTGGAATAGGATGACATTTTTCACTCAGATGCTATGGTGCATACTTATCTGGGACATCCTTTTTCCCTTTCCTGAGGAACTGTATGCTCAATGTATCTTCTAAAAAGGAAATTGATCTAAACAGTGAGGCCAGACTTGTTCTTAAAGACAAATGTCTGTTAAAGTTTTCAAGTGCATTTCCATGTAATAGAGACTGACAGACTACATGGAAATGCCAGAAATTCTTTACTGTGCTGGCAGTGAATATCCGTTCATGTATTCATTCCCTGAGCAGCAAGGTCTGCAGGATCCTATACTGGAACATTACATTTTTGGAACCAAACAAAACCACCACTATTCTACAATGTAAAAGAACACATGAAGAACCATTTAATATATTGTACTAACATTTGTATGAGAATTTGCTAGGAAATGTCAATTGTAAGGGTCTTACACTTTTTTTCTTTGCTGAAACTATAAATGCATAATTACTATGAGATGAATAATAGTATTACTCCTTTGATATGCTGTCTTCCTCAGTTACATTAAAACCACCTTCTTCATGAGGGGAAATTTTGCATCTTCTTGAGCTCTGTATTCAGAATAAGTAAAGTACCCTGTAATTTGTGAAACTTTAGAAACAGTGTGTTGTGCTTAGGGCAGATGCTGTATTTTCAGAGCCCTCTAAGCTATTACTCCAGTTTACCATGTATTGTTGCCATAACCTCCATGGGTCTCAGTGAGTAAGTTGGGCCATGCAGCGTAATGCTGAAGTTAGAGGGGATTGACTTAACCTTCAGCTAACCTGTGCTGACACGATTGCCTAAGGGGATTTTCTTCCATAAATCTGGGTGTATTTTTGATTAATTGCAGTAAGGTACCTTTCCAAAAACACAGTAGCAGAATTTGGACAGACAAATCTTAAAAAAAAAAAACAACTCCAAACCAACAACAAAATAACCAAACTAAACAAAATCAAACAAACCAACCAAACCAACAAAACAAACTTTAGTAGTATTCTGCTGCTAAATATGTAGAAAAATTTAAAAATCATTAACAGTTATATTTTAAAAGCATCTTAATTTCTGTTTTCTGTCAAGTGGAAGAATACTTTGTTTTCGTAACAAGATTTGTTTTATATAGCTATTAACAAGATTCTCTATATTGTACTTTTAAGTCATAGTGTAAAATGGAAATATAACACCTGAAGCATTTGATATCAGTGAATTCCTCGACACAGGCTTTCTTATTACATCTGGTGTCCTTATGATCAAACTATAAAAATTATCATGAAGTATAATGATCTAGATTTAATATCATTGCCAAGTTCTACAAGCACATAATGGGTTTTACACTTGCAAGTAGATCCATTGGTATTCATGGTCTCCCTCTTGAGTAAATGGTACAGAAAAAATAGTATGTTTTACAGATGTCTTAATAGCAGCAAGTCTGTGTAGGACAAAAGCACTGCGAAAAAGGACTTAAAACAGCTCTAGTATGTTTCATTACATGCCAGCTTCTGTGTTTGCTGTAGTGTACCAGGTTGTGGTGTGTGAGGAAGAGGAGATAAAACCATTCACAGAAGTTTTTTGCTTTTTGTCCATCCATATTGTTATATGAATGCATTTAATGGAGGAGCTCCCAACATGTTATGCAGTTGTATATGTGAGGAACCCAAGAGGACCACATAACTTTCAGTTGTTGGATGATGTTTTATGAGCGACCTTGGTGATGGAAGAAGAGCTGGCTTTTGTGTTCTCCTTTTTCAGGGGTTTTGATGTGTCTCTCAAGAGTTAGGATAGCTTTGTTCTGTCTCAGCAGAAAGTGCAAGGTGACGTTGGAGTAATTTTCCTGTAAATCTGAATTTAGGAAACCTGAGAGGAATTTGACACTGAAAGCAGAGTCTGTTGCATTTTTTTTGTTGGAAAAAGAATGAGAACTGTTTGCTTTTTAAAGACTTTTAAAGACAATTGTGTATCACTTCTGGTTTAGCCAGTTTAGTAACTGCATCAGTGGACAAGGGAAGAGCTGTGGACATCATCTATCTTGACCTTACCAAGGTCTTTGACACTGTCCCCCACAACATCCTCCTTTCTAAGTTGGAGAGATACGGGTTTGATGGGTGGACTGTTCAGTGGATAAGAAATTGGCTGGATTGTTGAACCCAGACAATAGTGGTCAATGGCTCTATATCTAGATGGGAAAACAGTGGTGTCCCTCAAGGGTCTGGGGCCAGTGTTGTTTAATATCTTTGTTAATGATGTAGACAGTAGCACTGAGTGCACCTTCAACAAGTTTGCTGATGATACCAAGCTGGGTGGTGTAATTGATATGCCAGAGGAATGGAATACCATCCAGAGGGACCTGGACAGGCTGGAGATGTGGGCTCAGGTGGACCTCATGAGGTTCAACAGGGCCAAGTACAGTCCTGCACCTGGGCTGGGGTAACCAGCATTATCAATATAGAATGGGAGAGGATTTGCTAGAGAATAGTCCTTTGGAAAAAGACTTGGGGCTGCTAGTCAATGAAAAGCTGGACAATGAGCAATGGCAGCCTAGAAGGCCAATCACATCCTGGGCTGCATCAAAAGAAGTGTGGCCAGCAGATTGAGAGAAGTGACCGTGCCCCTTTGCTCTGAGCTGGTGAGACCTCACCTGGAGTCCTGTGTCCAGCTCTGGAGCCCCCAACACAAGAAGGACATGGACTTGTTGGACCATGTCCAGAGGAGAGCCACAAAAATGATCAGAGGCCTGGAGCAGCTCTCCTATGAGGACAGGCTGAGAGAGTTGGGGTTGTTCAGCCTGAAGAAGAGGAGGCTCAGGGGGGACCTTCCAGTACCTGTAAATGGCCTATAATAAAGCAAGGGAGGGCCTGTTCACAAGGATTTGTAGTGACAGGACAAGGGGTAATGGCTTTATGCTAGAAAAGGGTAGGAAAAAGTTCTTTAATATGAGGGTGATAGATCACTGGAATGGGTTGCCCACAGAGGTGGTGGAGGCCCCATCCCTGGAGACATTCAAGGTTCTTGAGCAGCCTGACCCAGTTAGAGATGTCCCTGCTTATTGCAGGGGGTTTGGACTAGATGACATTTGGAAGTCCCTTTCAACCCAATACATTATATGATTCTATGATTTTATGATATTCCTAGTGAGCTGCAGTCAGATTTGCCTGTTTGCCACTGATCCTGTTTGACTATGCATGTGGCATTGATCTGCCTTCCACAGTATTTCACGTTAATTTCTCCCCATTGAGCTTACCCTGTTCTTTTCCCTGAAGCTTGTGAATTGCTTTTAACATTTAATATTTCCCCCCCACTTTTTAAATAAAATGTTACTTTTAAGAATAAAGGTGGGATTTATTCTGTACCTTTATTAACATTTACCACTGAAAGTCTATTGTAAAAACATGAATCTGTGGCTTAGAACTGATCATGCTTTTTAGTGGTTTAAGGTAAATATACTTCTGGTAAACAAAAATGGTTTGCTGCTTATGCTTTTGCATCATTTAATTTGCAACAGATGAAGCTGGCATGCGTGAAGAGTGAAGTATGGAAAGTACTAGAGGGCAAACTGGTGGTTTGTGATGTGGATTATTACCCATAAAGATGGACAGAGTCCACAAAACATCACTTCATGTATTAATGTACCAGCTGGGGGAAAAAAAAATAAATCAGTAAAGCATATCATGCATAAACTGTTTGGTTTAGCCTTCAAATCCATGCTCAGTAATGAAAAACTTTAGATCTTGTATATCTTTATACTAGTGTAAAGATGTATGTATATATCTTCACTTATATAAAAAGCATCTATGCAAATACAATTAAAAAATCCAGAACACAAAAGTTTAGATGTCATCCAAATATAAACTGACTTGAAGGATTTATAGTATACAGTGTTTTATTCTGTAGTGTACACAAAGTGCTGACAGGAAAACAGTGGAGAAATGCATCTTGCCACCAGTGTTTTCATTACCATTTACACTGTAATCTTGTAATAGAACCATTACTTTGGTATGTGTATTTATTTACAGCAGTATAACAATTAATTTGCTGTATAAATTATTTTGAATCTCACTCTGTTAAATCAGTGGAGTCCTAACTCAATCCTGGCATCAACTCCAGTTATAATGTGTAACATTTACCTCTTTGATGCATTATTTCCCACCTCTTGTATTGGTTAGTGATCCATTTTAAGAGCATTTCTGTGTTGCCTCCTTTTTACAATAGTAGGAAGACAGACTTTCTTAATATTTGATCGTAACTGTTTGTCATCATGTTAGTGCCATTTCTACCAGATTTGTTTCCGATTTTATTTACCTCAAAGTCTCATCTGCTACAATTTTATTTATTTTTTATTATTTTTTTATTAATTTGACTGGTTTAAAACAAAACAAGCCTATTACAATCACAGGGAAAAACTGCACTAAAGAAAATCATTGGTCAAGATGTTTGTGACCCGCCCAGAGTTTTATTCTCTTGATACTATTTCCATTTGGAGTAAGGGATCAAATTGTAATGGGTTGGGGGGGGGAAGTGTGAGTTCAAAAGCATTCAGAGATGTTAAGCAACAATAAAACTCTAACTGTTTAAATGACAGCAGCTGACTATTTGAATTAACTTTGTGTTTGGCTTAATTTGGGGTCCTAATTATTCCTAACTTACGTGAGTAGATTTCAATTATACAATACTGCAGGGATTTGTAGCTAAGGCAACTAAAGGAATCATTTTACATAAAGTACTTTTGTTCAGCTGATTAGGCAGGTTGAAATGGAATGATAGAAAATGGGAACTCTTGTCTGATAAGACCCAGTGAATTCCTTCCAATGACTGAAGAAATAACAGGAGGAAGGCCCATTATTGAAGATTTTGAGATGAATCTACTTTTTATGCAACATGTTTATATCTTGATAATGTGACATTAGTTAACCACTCACAAGCAATTTATTTTCAGTATTAATATAATAAAAGGGCAATTAACATTTTTGTGGTACCTTAGTTTGGTCTTCATGTGGTGATATTTCCTAAAAGCTTGTAAACAAAAAATTTAGTTCTTAAAAAGATTTTTGAAAAATACCAAATATTTATTTATGCTAGTTAACCCTTTAAATAGTCAAAATACATTGTGTTTACTGCATATTTCAAGTTTTAGACGTCAATTCTCATCTCCAATATCCATTTTATTGCTGTTCCCTGAAAATAATTATCAATTGTGCTACAACCTTGAGATAACCGGAGGGAATTAGAGGTGAAGGACTTACTGGAATAAAAGACTCTGGAATCAATTTCTGATTTTATTGCCCACACACATGTATATACCCTTCACTGGGAATTAATTGGGCAAAAAATCATTTGCATAATTTGAGCTGAAAACAGTATCAATAAATATTTGTATGTATATATCTATTTAACAGTGTTCATATATATCCTGAGGTAGAATTTCATTTTTATTCTTTGAGCATTTATAAAATCATGCCTCAATTGAATCTGCAGTATAGATAGTTGTCTCATTTTGATGATGTAGACTAACATAACTGGACTTACAGGACTTGGTGTTTTTTCTGTTTTGTTTCTTTGTTTCCTCAAGCGGGTATTGAAGGTTACAAGAATGCTTATTCTGCTGACTTGGGAGAACAGACAACACAATAGCATGTCTGCAACCTAAACTGATAAGTCTGTTTTTAGATCTGTCAGATTTGCCCATATATGTTTGAATATACACCCAGGCTTTATAATCAGACTTTAAGAGAAGTACTTACAGTTGTTTTCTCTGTGTGTTGTGGTTAGATCAGAACTTGAAGTACCTCTAATGAGGTCAATGTAAGGCTTTGATGCTGTTCAGAGGAAAAAAACCCAAACCAACCAACCAACCAACCAAAAACAACTAACCAACCAACCAACCAAAAAACCTGAAAAAAAATCTCTGTGAAGTGTATAGTTTAATTGTGTAACTAGTTTCAGAATTAAATCCCAATTGCTTAACATTTACACAGTAGATCCATGTGCATCTCTTCCCTCCTCCCTGACAATACAATTTCTTTTTTTTTTTTTGAAAATACATATCTTTTAATCACACATCTGCTCTTAACACTACACCCTTCCAGTTACTACTGCTGACAGCTATTTAGGGCAGTCTCTGGAGCATGTGGAGTTGTGTGCAGCTTCTCCGTATCAGGTGTTTCCAAAGTAAAGTGTTAAGATTTACTTATCAGAAGATGCTGCAGTGGGCAGTGTGCCTTTGGAAGACCTTCAAGGGTGAGGCTGTGGGTGCCCTCCTCACACCTGGGCAGAACATCTGTGCCTGCCCCAGGAGCTGACCTCACTGAGACCAGGCACAGCTGTGCTTTTGAGCAGTGCCCATCAGAGGGGTGCATCAGATGATGCTGAGCTGCAATGTTGTTATCTGATGCTGGTGAGGAGTGTTGAGTCGTGCTCTGTCACCCCATCAGCTCTTTTGTGCTGGCTCCAGTGTGCTGGCCCTGTGGTGGACTAAGGGAGGAGGACTGGGAGGAGTCAGTCAGTCTATTAGTCAGAGTGCTTCACTCTTAAGTAGGTGAAAAAATGTAGTGAGATCTGTGTGTCCAGTGAAGCAAGGGAAACCACTGTGTTTTTTCCTGGAATTTAAATTCAGGAGTAAAAACGTATTAAAAATATGTGATACTTTATCTTCTAGTATCAGTTTGATTCAGCACAATTAATGGTTCTTTGTGGGACGTTGTCCTCTACAATCAAAGTATCTGGAGCCTGAACCTCCATGATTTAGTCATTATGATGGCAAAGGCCATCCCAGATTGTCTACAAGTGTTTAAAAGTGCAAATACAAGGACAGTCTTTGTGGTTTTATAAGGGTGTGGTTAGACAGTTGTCGGAGTTGCATCCTGATTTTTTTTTTTTCTCCAGAAGGGGAAACAAGATTTTTCCAAAGGACTCGTTTCCCAGATAAGCAAACTCTTCCAAAGGCATCTTGGGCATTGTAAGCTTGCTACGCTTTTACAGGAATGGAAACAGCCTCCTTGTATCTTGGTCCTTCTAGTTCAGATATTTTTTTTTCTCTCACTGTATGATGTTAGTATTTTAAGCTTCAGAGGAAGGTGCCAAAATACTGGAATACACAAAATAGCATTTCTTAATTATCTGCTGTCATTGAATTCAGGAAATGCATCCCAGCTCACTGCTTAGTGAAATACTTAAGAGATATGGGCAAATATGTTCCTATCTCACCCCATTTCTAGACTATTTAAGAAGCATACTGAGGGACACCATTGTCTTGTCCTTTGTCATCCTGTTTCTCTGCCTCCATCCTCTCCCATCTTCTTTTCCTGATGATCTATGCCACCTTTCAAACTTCAGGTGTGCAGGGGAAATCATTTGGCTTCTATGCATTGTCTTCCTTAGCCTTAATTGTTCACCTAATTCAGAAGACTCATCACTTCTCACACAGAAGTGAGGCTTCCTACCTTTGTTGTACTTAAATAATTTCTGGTTATGATATCATTGGAGAAGGTCTTGGTAAAACACCTGTGAGTTTAAGCTGTGCACAGAACATAAGCATGGAAAAAAATATACTACACAATCAGGAAACAAAACCAGTCATATTATACCAGTTTGCTTAACTTGATATGGTGATCACAAGTAATATTTAAATTTGCAGCACAGTTATAAATTTTGGTATATCTAATTGCAGCAAACTTTTCCCACTCAGCAGATTTTTTTTTGTCTTGCTGAGTAAGTAGTGTGCTTATGTGAATGATACTTGGGTATATAACCTTGTTTTATGGATGTTTAAGGGCTTATAATTTCTCTTTAAAGTCAAACTTTCTTTTTTTTTTTTTTTTAATTTATTTAATAAGAAGGTTTTTATGGCCAACACATGCCCCATGAGAAAAGGAAGAACTTACAGATGGTTCAGAAGAGAAAGTCTGCTTCATACATTAAAAACTTCATATCAGCATTACAGCAGAACGTTTGCTTAGGGATCTCTGTTATCACTGACACTTTCACATTGACAAGCATATGGGATGTAGTGCTGAATGTGTAAATTGAAATGATCACATCTAGCGTTTCCCTCTACCAGGTGCCAGCTTGCTGCTGCGGCTTCTGCACTTAATGTTGAAGGAGAGGTTCCAGGCATAGTTGCATTTGCTAATTACCTCTTGTCTCCAGGACAGAGTCCTTGGGCAAACAGCTTACCCAGGTGTTTTTGAGAACACCTATCTTTCCAGTACAGGATTGCAGGTGGTCCTGTGGTGACAGTATAGTGTGCAGAACATGTAAGAAATCTCCAGCCATCTGTGTATGGTTTGTTTGTTGTGGTTTTGTTGTGGCTTGGTTTTGTTGTTTTTTTTTTTTCTTTTTAAGACTTTAGTGAAGAACAGAAGATAATTTTGAATTTTTCTGTCTTTACAAAATTTGTCAGTGTGAAAAACAGAAAACTTCTGTTCCTCATCCAGAGAAAAATATGTCCACGTGTTTGTACATTGGAGTTCTTCTGATAACAAACCTGATTGTCCTGTCTTGTGATTTCAGCAGAAAGTATGTATGTGCCAGTGAGAGTGCTGCAAGGACTTGCAAGTTAAAATAAATAGAATGCGGTGGTTTAAGGAAGTGGTATAGTCTAAATTGCCTTTCAGTACTCCTTTTCCAGGATCCAGTTTAACAGGATTATATAATTTTACTAATACCGCTTTGATCTGTCATTTATACAGAAAGGCAGGCTTTCCAAAGCATTTGCCTTACATATTCTTTTTGGGCTAGACTTAATCACTTGCAGAACTGATAATATTTTCTCATTCTTTAAGAATTCATATTACAGTCTTATGTATAATATGACTGTGGTTTGAGTACGGAATGGTAAAATGAGCCTTTTAATTCATAATCCAGTAATTCAGACAGCTAAATTATGCCTCCCTTTACCTTTTATTTATTAAAATGAATACAAAGAAACTTCAGAGGTATTGATGTCGTCCAATTGCCCTTTTAGTTTTCTTTAATGCTGATTATAGAATACATACATTCCTTACTGTAAGTGCAACATCTGTTTCTTTATAATTTATCCTTGCATTTTTCCAGACTTCTCATAAAAGTTACAGTTCTTATTCCAAGGCACTTTGTACAGTCCAGAGTCCACGATGTTCACTGGAGCATCTCAGTAATTTATGTATGCCCAAGATAATTTTATTAATAGTTACACCTCCATGCCTGTTTTTTTCTTCCCTCTAGTTTGCAAGTTACAACAACAACAAAATCCAAAAAAACCCAAACAAGCAAAAAAAAAAACCCCAAAGTAACAAAACCAAGGGAAAAAAAAACAACAAACAAACCCAAGACAAAAAGAATTAACAAACTAAAATGTGTGCATGTGTATGTGTGTATAGATAAATAATAGAGATATATATAAAAGCTAATGGATTACAATAAATTTCTTTTGAACTTAAAACTCAGACCACAATTTGGTATCCTGATAAAGAAAATTTAGTTAATGATGCACTCTTTAAAAACAGTTATGAATAGCTAATAAATATTAAAATATTAAATACATAGTTAATAGATAATTATAGAATCTAGCAAATCAACGAGATTTTTTTTAAACTATATTGAAAATGACTTGTACCATATCTTGATGTACTCAGATTGAGCTTGTGCTGCTATGAGATAATTTGTGTTTAAAAGTAGTGGTCTTAAGTGTATTCAAAAACTATCAGTATCGATCCTAAAGCCTATTTTAGTGGATCTTAGGTTATTTCTGAGCTTAATTCTCATTTGGTCTTGTGAAGACAAATCCAAGCATTTCTCTCTTCTTTTTTATTTCTCCTGTATCCTATGTCGTTTGCAATGTTACTGCAAGAAAACAAGGGGGTTGTGTTTCAGCAGTTAGAAAAAAATTGCTGTTTCATTATCATTATCAAGTAGGAGTAAAACTGCTCAAGATACTGACTCTAGTTAATACGTGAGGCAAGGCTGACAACTGTGGCTGTATTTCTGAATGTGTTAGGTGTATACATTCCATTTAAACTGGGGAGAATTCGATGTTTTAAAAACCTTGAAAAAAATGCAGCATTTGATAAGAATTCTCACGTAACTGGGAAATGCTCCCTCATAATGTGTAAGTTTCTCTCTGCCTTTGTTTAGATTAGGAAACTAATCGAAGGTCATTTAATCATGGTGTCCTTTTCCTTTTGTCTTGGCTGTGTTCATCCTCTGCTACTCTTGTGCTGGTCCTGCTGCTAAGCTTGGAGAGGTGTTTATGTTTTATATTAGAAAACTGGCTCTAAGTAAATTTCTTGCTTTGGGTGGGGGAAAGACAGAAAAATTAAAAATTTTAAAAGAAAAAAACCTGGTAGCTTGAAAGCTTGAGCAAGTGTGCAGTAGAGTGTAGTACAGCTCTCCACTGCACAGTGTCCTCAAAACAGTTAACTGTGCTGTAAACAAGTGCTGGTGCATTAACATTTCTTCATTTCATAAAATAATAAATCATGAAAGGGAAGGTTAAGTTACTTGCCTTAAAATGCAGAGATGACACTGGAACCCTGATGAGTATTCAGAGGTCCTTTCCGCTTAAACTGAAGATGCTAAAGGAAATGTTATTTAAAAAATAAATTAATTCACTTACAGTAGAGTCATTTCCTCTGGCATCTGTTGAATAAAATATATATTCACAGATGAACCGCTCTGACTAAAAACTCAGCAGGTATAAAAAGGATACTTATAAATATAGATCTGTCTTTTTGTACCTTACAAGTGGGAAACTACCCTGAATTTGTAGTCCTAAAAGGAATGAATCTGGAATAATACCTGAGCATGCAGTTTATGCAGATCAGACTGCCTTAAAAATCAGAGTATGGGTTTTGATGTAATGGATTAGATCCTTCTCTTCTTTTTGCATAGCTAAACTATTGGCAATGCATGTTTCTGTTAGTGCCAATTTAAAGTAAAATAAATATTCATGTTAATTGGATCCAGCTCCCTAAAATTAATTTAAACTTTCTCCATGTGCTTAATCTGTATTGTTTTCTGTCTCTGAGTTTGTAGGCAGCAATTCAGCAAGCTCAGAGAACAATTAACCTCTCAGAATTTTTTCAATCAATTAACTCTAATTTAAATTTTAATCTGATTCTGGAGGTGGAATTGTCTGGCTAATTCATGAAGACTGGAGTTTACTTGGAGTGCAACAGCAGCACCGGTCAGTTTCCTTCATGGGCTTTGGGAACTTGAAATGAGTATCCCAGTTGCTCAATGAATTCATCCCTGATGCTGAACAGGGGCCGCTCCAGCCCCAACTGCTGTTTACCCCTCTTTCCAGCATGCACAGCCATCCCTGTGGCCCTGTGCTGACTGGAGCTAGGGCTTAGCTCCCATCAAGGTGCTGACTCAGATCCTTTCCTAGCCCTGGGAGTGGCACAAGGGGTTGGTGTAGATGGGGATGTGGAGAACACAGAGCTACCCCTTTCTGTGGCAGTGCAGTTTGACAATGGATCAAATTAACTCTGTAACTCATTTCCTGCATCTCCCATCATGTCCTGGTTTATACAGAGCTTCAGCTTTCTGTCCCAAGAGCCAGGTATTTTATTGATGTGCTTATAAACGTGGAGGCAACTGCTTCATTGTAGGTACAAACTGTAGGTTCTTAGTGTTATATGAGGAGTATAGTTATGGATGCCACTAGGCATTGTATCTTCATTTTAAGTGCCTAAGATACAGTCATAGGAGACTATGACAGTGGTATTTTTCAGCTCTTGTTTCTGATGAAGTGCATTAACCCAAGGGAAACGGATGAATAGAGAAGACCAAATAGCATCTTGCACCTAAGAATTTATTACAGGCCTCCAAAGAACTCGATTTACCTTGTTCAAGGGGTCACTTCTTTAGGTGACTCCTAGACCAAGAAAAACAGGATATTCAGAGAATACCTCCAGGCCAGGTAAGGCTTGTGACCTTTTATCTCTGATTTTTATTATAATGACTTTCCCAGTCCAGATAGGAATAGATATCTGGGAAACTGATCTGTTCATCCTGCAGTAGTCCAAGCAGAAAGTCAAGTCAGACATTTCTTGTCTTTCTGGTATTTGTTATAGCTGTTTTGTACGTTTTACTGTGAGATTTGTGAGCTCAGCTGAGATAGATCATGTAGAAACAAACTGAATTCAGAGAAAACTGGATACTTTCAGAAAGCTCCTTTCTACAACTTAGAAGAAAGTGCCTCTAAATTAAATAGATGGGAAATGTTGCAAAAATGTTTATCTTTGAAAAAAATTAAATAATTTTTGTAAGTAATCTTTATGACCTCATGTTAAACAGTAATTCTTAAAATGAAAAAAAAAGGTCAAATGAAGTTAAGTAAATTTGATTTCTATATCCTGTAATTAGAATTTACTGTTTGTCTTAGTACTGTACTGTGTTACATCTTATAACTACAATACAATCATTATTTGAAGGATAGTTTCTTTTTTCTGGAAGAGGCATTTTAAATGTTAGCTATATTAATCATATGTTGCATGTGACCTGCATAAAACACGAAAGAGAGGCATTAGGTAATAAGAATATGTTGAACACTTCTATATAAGGTTTATAAGCTTGACTTTTACATTATAATATATCTTGAGTTTCATTTGAAGGAAACCTGATTCCCTAGTGCAAGGAGATTGGTGTCCTACTTAATTGATTTTTTTAAAAAAATAAACTAATATATGAGAAAGCAGGAGATGGAAAATACAAACTTCCATGGCCATATTTGATATTACTAGTGCTGGAAATTGTTAAAGGCAAAGATGCCTGATAGGAGACTAAGATATTTCACTTTGATGGAAGGGAGAGGAAAGTAGCCCTGAGCAAGTGCTGTGAGCTGCCCTGGGGGGACTCCCACCTTTAACAAAGGAACGGAGGAAATGTAGCTTCGATTAACTCTCTGAAGCAAGTGAGCTATGAGTAGAGGAAGAGCTCGAGAACCAGCCAAGTGGACCAGGATGCTGTGAGGGCTAGGAAGGGTTTCCTTGGAAAGCAAGCTCTATATTTTTGCTTTTGTATTTTACATTATTTTCTTAAGTCTTGCCAATTCTGTAATCAGGAATGTGAGTCACGCTTATCAATATTTTTTTTTTTAAATGGGTTATCTACGTGTCCTGGACAGGGAGTGCTCAGGACATGGGACCAGTAGTAGTGGGATGCATTTCCTGCTGAAGTTGCTAGCGTCAGCCTGGGGAGTGGTGTCCAGGGGAATACGTTCCCCTGGCTGCTGCCCTGCAGGCAGCAAGATGTCCTGTTCTGTGAGAGGCCGGTAGCAGCAAAGCAAAATGCTCCTGCAAGTTACAAGAAAATATTTATGTAGGAAATGCTGCAACCTCCCAGTCTTAAGTGTGCAAGAGATATTTGGAATCATACATAGAATGGTAGAGGTTGGAAGGAACACCCAGGACAGGCCACACAGGAACAGATACAGGTGGGTTTGGAAAGTCTCCAGAGAAGGAGAGTCCGCAGCCTCTCTGAGCGGCCTGTTCCAGGCTCTGTCACTCTCCCAGTGAGGAAGCTTATCCTCATGTTGAAGTGGAACTTCCTCTGTTTCAGTTTGTGGCCATTACCTCAAGAGGTAATGAGTGATAGATTCTCACATTGAACACTAAAATGATGAAAAACAATTATTGTACAGGTTTTTGGGTTAATTTTTGGGAGGTTGAGAGTATGTGGAAGGTGTCTGAGGCAGAAAAGCCTGTAGTTAGTCCAGGTTTCTCCAGTGATGTGTTTGAGTGGGGTAGATGCAAAAAACCCTAAATCAAACAAAAAAAAAACAACAAAAACATTTAGCCATGTGAACACACGGTGTTTTTAGACAAAGCATAAAAATGGTTATATTAACACTGCAATTACAGTATTTTCCTATAATGTTTGTTTTCTACAGGTAGCTAGTCAGGTTTGTTGATGCTATAAGGGCTTAGAAGTGATAACACGGATCTTGTGCCTCTCTGAATTGTGTTGTTAGCCTTAATAATCTCATGAGAGATCTGAACCCTCTCAGTTCTTTATCTTGTACAGGAGTTTCATTTTCTCTCTAATTTCCCCTTCAGCTGTTGCTTTATTTTTCTGGCTTGTCTTCAATTAAAAACAAAACAAAAACCAACAAAACCCAAAACTTTTTAGAACTCATTTCTTGTTAATCCCTTTCTTTTGCAGTGTTTCCCTTTGGGGCAATTCTTAATCTCACAAGCATCAAGATATTCAACTTAATGTTGGTTTAGTGGCCAGTCTGGATAAGAGAGCGTTCTGTAGCACATGTTGTATCCTCCCCTTCTTGCCACTTCATCCTGTAGGACTTTGGATTTCTATAAGGGTTTGGAGTTGGGGCTACAGATGTGCTCAGGAGCTAGTCTAGTCTCTACCTCCCACCTTCCTTCCCCATTTCCTTGCCAATTCAAACAGCACTTTCCAGATTTTCTTAATGAAATTCAGTTCACCTTATTCAGCCTAAAGTGAGTAGTAGAGGAGTGTATTAATTTAGCCTAGAAACTCAAAATGGGAGTTATCTCAGATCCATCAGCCTAGGTGCTTGTTGGGACTTGGATGCAAGTCACAGGAATGAAAATTTCTTGCCAAAAATGTAAACTGCAGTCTCTAGGCATAGCTAGCATTGTTGAAATACGAGATAATTAAGTTGTCTCATTACTTTTTGCTTTGCAGAAGTGTGTCAGCACTGTTCCACAATGAGTAGAAATATTTCAGATTATGTCTATATTTTTTTTACTACTTAAAGTTAATCTGTTCCCCAGGTTTTTACTATTTTTTGTTGTCTTTGCCTGTTTAAGACTGAAACATATAAGGAGCCGTGCTGTGCATCTGGGGACAATGCTTCACCCTTTGGAAGTGTTTTGCTGTAGGGTATCTACTGCTATGGTACAAGTCTCATAATTTGAAATACCTACTCTGCATTTAAAACCATAAGAGAAGTGAAAAAAATGAAGGGGGAGAAAAAAAAAGAAGACAGGCTTAACTATGAAGAAGTGGTTTTGATCTGTATGGAAAATGTGGTTCTCTCATTAACTTTAATGCAGTTTGTAAGGAAAGAACCTGGCTGAAACAAAGATGTGTATCAGTAAAGCTCAAAATAGTTAACATCAAGGTAGTAAAAGAAAATAGGCAATGAGATATAGTCTATTTTTTAAACTAAGGCATAAAAAAAAAAAAAAGGTGATTTTTTATT